>JAAXYX010002016.1:0-19424 GCA_036851915.1 Ptenothrix huangshanensis | reverse complement strand
CTCTTTCTCTACGGAGCAAACTCTGTGAGAAAAATGAGTTTACAAAAAAACGAATGAGAATGGGAATGCATATATGTAACACAGAATCATCAGACACCATCGCAACATCATGTGTGGAGTGTGGTGGAACTGTAGCTTTAATAGTCTTATTTATTTCGTACGACTTTCATCACAACTGATAATTATAATACAGATACATAGAGCGGCCTTGCCATGACCAGCACCAGCATTCCACAATTATGTTACAACTTATAATTTACTCATTTCAATATATTTACACTATACATTTCAGTACAGTATTCTATAATTGTGACATGACATGACATTTATTCTACGAGGACTTCCAAGCAAATCGAGTCAAAAGTACTCATTTTCTAATCATTTACAATTTGATTTTAATCCGTTTACACGACACAGTTCAATAGGACTTAGGACGGAGGTGCTTGGGCGGCTCTCTGATTTTTCAAACCGGTTGCATACCATCCCAGTTCCGCAACTAGTTTCTGTGCATTCTTTGCAATCCGGTCTTCCAAACATTTGCCCGTGTCATTAATTGCATTCTGTACCGTTGGGATGGTCACAGTGGCAGGGATGGACACCATGCCTAGTTCACTTACAAATGGATGGAGTATGACTTGTACGCGGGCACCGCCGAATGAGCCTGCAAAGATAATCATATTACGATAGTACAGATGAAGTAAATGCATTACCTAGTAAAATGATATACGTGTAAAAGTAAGTAAACTAAAGGTGTAGATGAGCAAGAGTTTTCTCCAGCGGACCGTTTATATTCACCGGCATAAAATGGTGAATAGAGAGTAGCTTGATGGTATTGTGTGGGATAATGAAATGTGAGTATGAAAGTGAGTATTAGATATTGCGAGGAAAGCGAATGCACGTGTGTGCTGGTTACTGGTTATTGGTAGGGCACGGTTGGACTATTAAATCAGAGAGGAGGATGAGGATTCACATGAAAGGGATATTGGAACATTTGCTTGGTATTGGCCATTGGCAATGCAATGCAATGGCGTTGTCATTGGCATTGGAGTATTTCGGTTAAGTCTGGGAGAGAGGTCGGTTGATGGTTATGGAAATGAAATGAGGAAAACGAAATGAAACGGGAGCTGTGTTTATGGTGGTTGGAGTGCATTAGATGTTCTGTGATGTGTCGTAGGAGATGTGGAAAATTTAATGACTGCCGGTGGTGACATATGAGCAGATCTCGAAGTGACTTTACAACTTAATTAATCAAGTTCATGGATCACAGAGTGCAGAGATTCAAGTGCGAGTGTGTAACTGACCCATGGAGTAGGTGACAAGACCAACAGGCTTGTGTCTGTAGGATTGAGGCGGGAAGTGATCCATCATGTTTGCCAAAGGCGGTGGAATGCCCGCATTGTATTCACTAGAGAGGATAATGAATCCATCCGCATTCTTGATTTTTTCATGCTCCGTATGAAGGAAGGCAGGAGCGTCAGCTGGATTCGGGTAGAAGTGTAAAGGACGCTTGAGCATTTCAAACGGGATCTTGAGTGGATCTGCAATTTCATTTAGAATTGAAATTAAAGTTCAATGGATACCTATGCATATATGCGGATGTCATAAGATCCATAATTACAAGGCATTAACAATCTCTGCGAGGAAAGGATCGACAGAAACAAAAGCAATAAAAAAATCTGGGTTTACCCATCACGATGGCTTCCATGCCTTGGTCTGTAACCACGCTTTTGACAAATTCTCCCACACGCTCCACATGTCGACCTTGTCGGGTTGATCCGTAGAATATGAGGATTTTCAACTTGCCCAATGCCCCTGATGCCGGTGAGGACGACATGTTTCTACTTCCAGTTGTGGTTATGGGAGTCGTAACAATGAACAGACCTGCTGTTGTTCCCGTTGAGGTAGCAGATGCAAAGGAGCGTGTGAAAAGAGTAGTTCCAGCGGTTTGCAATCCACCAAGAGATCCCAGTCGACTTCCAGTCGTATTACTTTTTGACGTGTCAACGCTGCAACTCTGCCAATAAATGGTATCTGCACTCTTCCGTAGCTTGCAGTCAACTAAAGAGTTTCGACTGTGAAAAAAAAATATTTATAGACTCCTTGTCTTCCCCTTCCAAACCTCAAGTATGCAATATTCTTTCAAGGAGTAACACATATGCACACATACACCTTTTATACACCATCCTAACCCTAACGTCTAATACTATAATTATTATGTAGCTTTTTTACAAGTTTGGACTTAAAGCATGAATGCCCATGCTGATAGAATAGATAAATAGTAGGCTACTATAACCGTTGTCCTATCTTTGACCTATATTCCTATTCTGAGTATGTGTACTAAAATAGTCCTAACTTCTATGGTGTTTATTTTAACTGTTCTAGTCTAGTTGTTTCTAAGTGACTCTTATTGGTAAAAATTCATTATTGTGAGTGAGTAGACAGTAGAGTGGGAGTGGGTTCTTATTAATAAAAGCGGATTATTTTGGCGCAATGCTAAAAATTCCTCAATTTTATTAGCAACCTTAATCGGAGTTTCTAATCACTCTTGCAAGTGGCCACTTGGTTTCTAATCACTCATTTAATTGTTTTCCCTATGTTGAAAATCTCGCCAGGATGTAAATTATTTAGAAGAGGATTCTAGGATTAAGCAACTATTTAAGAGACGTTTAATTTCTATCCATTACATGTATAATTGCATACATAGGCACGACCTCACGACATCTCGATACGACTCATAACACAGAACTTGCGCACGCCAGCCCCTTCAAGATGCTTTCCGCACACACTGCCAGCAATCAGCAGATTTCTGTGAACACCATTACCATTAGGAGTAGATTACTTCGTAAGACAATTAACGTAGAAGGGAGAGTGAGCGTGCGAGAGAAGTACTTTGTTTCACTGCCTCTTTAGCTATACCGTAATACGGGAAATTGTGAAAAGCCGGTTACTCAACCTCTACTCATTATTAGTATTAGTATTACCCTATACATATGTATGTGTCCAGCATTAAGCTCTCCGGAAGATTGTATTTTTTTCTATTTTTAATGCATTAGATTTTGATGATGGTGTTAATTGTGTTTTACTCTTACATGCAATCTTTCCCTCTTCAAATGGAACTCCCACAACTGCCTTAGAAATTACTCAAAGAATACAGTCATGGGCTCACAGAGCATTTGGGAAATGAAGGCAACGGTCGATTTGTTCCTCGCTACTTTTCTGTAGACTGTCGTGTCGACAAAATCTATAGTGTTCCTAACATTATACCATGTAGGCACCATTGTGTTTCCTTCCAGAAATATGTAGAGACTGGTTGTTTGACTGCTTTGAGAACTAATAATGACATAAACGGATATACGAAATCACATGTTTGTACATAGTGACGCTGGAACATGTCATGTGTACCTATACTATACATATGATAATATAATGTATAAAAGGCAGTAGAGTAGACTATCAGGTTGCTTAGCTTTCCTTCAGCTGTACACACGCATTCACGCGAGTTCGCCCTTGGTTTGGTTTGTGGGGCACTTCTTTGAGAGATTATACAAAAAAATCGATGTAGCACTGTTGCAAAAAGGAAAATCAATAATGCATTGTTCGAACTTGCTTTCATGATACCGATACTCAACCACCCAACATATTCTATTGTCAAGGGTGAATTTGAAAAATACTTTACTTTATTTCACTCAACAATACACCATATACATGCCTATAAATACAGGGCTTTGTTGGCGCGTCAAAATTTAAAGTACATACATACATATCAAGTATAGTCTGGATGCTCTAGAAGAATTCAAAATTAAGCGCATTCCAAAATTTTGTCAATTAGGTAATGAATTCCAATTGGTATTTTAGTGGCAGTAGTAATTAGTAATTTTAGTATTAAAGGGTAATAGAGGAAACGCGCGCTTGAAATTTTGTACTGTACGTAGGTTTATGTAATTGCAAAATTTAATTAGTGTCAAGTCAATATTTGACAAAGTAATAACTCGTAGGACAGTGTTAGCGCATGAATTATCTTTAGTTGACTAATTGAATTAGGAGTTATGTACATACAAGATGGGCGACCGACTGTACATGCCTAATTATATAAACTATAAGCTATTATATGTAATTGCTATTTATTTTCTACCAGAAGTAAATAATGGTGAAGTGGAAACAAAATTGCTGGGAGGGATAGACACATGCTTAAAGTTTGAAATAGGCAAAGGTATATACATATGAAAATGGTGGGTGGGGGATGAAAATTTTGGTTAATGAGAAGAAATGGGAGAAATAAAATGGAAGATGCATTAGTACGGTAATTTGGACAGGAGGAAATTGAAAGTCAATTAAAGTTAGCACGAGCACCATGTAAAATTCTAGCTAATTGATTGCCTTCGTGTAGTTGTTGGTAATTTGCGAACTCACCTGTCACTTCGTAGGCCTGCAGTAGTTCCAGTTCTCACGAAAACAAGCTTGCTGGTGCTCTTGATGTGGGTACTGTTTGTTAAAGGACGATACTTCGACACTACTCCAGTCCAACGCAGAGGCGATGCGAGTAATGATGCGGAGGCCAGCATGTGGGATGATTATATGGAATCTTGTTGTACGACAACTACACAATAGTTTCCCTGTTATCAGATGCAGTTCAAATTCAGTATCTGTATGTTTAGTGCGATTGTATGTTATGTACGTATGTAGGTACCAACCAAACCAATGTTTTTGTTGTAGAGCTTCCTTCCAGCCAACCAACCAGTCAGTCAGTCAGTGCGGTGCTGGTGATGTCAGTGACAGTAATAATGCCTATAGTAAAACAGGACACAAAGAGTTGAATAGTATAGTGATGTAATTTGAGTTAAACAACAACGACCTATGTTGAGGTTGTTGTGGGATGCAATGTGTAGTAATAATAATAAGCAAAATTATTATTATTATGTCTGGAGCCCAACGTCAGATTATTATCAAGGTCGTTCTCATCGGTATGTGTGTGTGCATATGTACCTCTGTATGCTTTTATGAATAGTGATTCTCCTTCCCTCAAGTCTACGACCTTGTGTACAGTCTCGCTAAATTCGCTTTAGTTTTTTCCCTAATGGCTTCGCTCAGCTGCATCAAAATGTTCTATAGCCTTGGGCCGCTCTTATGTTTCTTGATTGCCTGTATCCTGCATATTATACCATACTACCTACCGAGGTTCTCAAAGGACTAGATGTAAGTCGGAGTCGTTGACGGTACAGGCAGTGAAGTGCGTTTGCAAAAATCTAATTATTGGTTTACTCTAAAACTTTTGCTAAGCTAGGTCGTTGTAGGTTGTAGGTAGATATGTACCTGGTCACCTAACCTAAGTAAAATGTCAAGGTGGGTATATATAGTTAAAGTTACTTAGTAAAAGGAATAGAAAATGGCTTAATTCCCTGGTAATCGCTTCTCAGGACTTTGAACCTAGGTACTACAGATATCCTTCTCTATACACGGTATGATTGCAACTTGATGTATCTACTTAATCATTGTGATTATGTAAAATAAACTTTGGTCTCGACCAAGCCCTCAACTTGGGAATTGGAAATGGGACTTGGTCTATTTCACTTGGGAAAAATACTAATACGGATATTGATACGGAAACTAGTCCGAGTAGTGTGATCGTGAGTGCGGAAACATACAATAAGAGACTTGCTTGGTTTTTGTATTTGCTTGTATTGAAATGAAAGAAATGGGGAAATTTGAAAAGAACGGATGAATAATCACGTACTGCAAGGAAAGAAAGAGTATACAGTCGTTTGGTTAGAGGAAGAGGACAGAACAGGAGCCAGACGAGGAGCTCGAGCACTGTAATCTTAATGGCTCGAGTATGTGATGCTTACTACGGATTCCGTGTGCCTGCACAACTTCGGTGCAGTTTTAGCGTCAAGTCAAAGTATGTCAAATATGCATGTTCGTCTTTTTGATGGGAAGCCATGGCAATGAGGTTTTCATTGGAACTGACAAAGCCTTCAAAGTACGGGAGTGAAAAGAGTAGATGATTTTGGTGCTAGTGTATGTGCAGTTGTACGGTATATCCCTACAGTCGTCTGGTCTGGTTCTCTGGTGCATAGGTGTACCTATGCATACATGCATAGTTCTGTGGATGTGGACAGGCCTGAGACTGATAAATTTGAGTTTCGGTTTGCGTTTTTGGGAATCGGAATGAGATGAGCGGTACACGAAGATGGCACATGGCGAATGAGCAAAGTATGGCTGGTGCTTGTACATAGGGACTAGGTTGGATTTGGAGTTGGTGCTGGTGTTGGTTTTGGTGTTGGTAGACATGTAATGTTATGTTTACGTCTATAGGAAGGAAGAGGGTAGGACGGGAGTACAGATAGAAGGGAAGGATGGCTTTTAGCTCATGTTCAGATGGATACTCAGATACAGATATGACTCGTTGATTTCCTTGCCAAAACCAAATGAACTGCTCCAGGCTAACCGAGCCGAATGTTTGTATAGATTTGCATTCGGGAGGTATTTTATTTATCTCTTTGGGGAGAGTTGAGCGCTCGTAATAAGTGCGTTAGGTAATAACGTCATGTAAAAAGCAAAAGATTTCCTCTCTCTCTCTCTCTCTGTCTTTCTCTCTCCTGCCTGTTGTTGAAGTTGGCCTCCTTCTCCTTCTCACTGGATAAAACAGTGATAATAATAATCCAGTCGAATGCTATTTCTAACTTTTAAATCTTGGCTCGTCACTCCATTTGCTTTATTTTTGACGTCTTCCAGGCTTTTGCCTTTGATTTTGGCTTTGGTTTCGGTTTGAGTCACATCCACATCATTGTCAATCTGATTTCCGTCTCTTCACTCTGCTCTCTGTGCTCTCTTCTCAGCTGAAGGCTGAAGCTGACGGTATTGGTATATAGTGCTGGTCCTTGTCATGGTCTTTGAAAAAGCTATGGGCTAAAACTAAAAGTGCTGAATTGAAAATCGATCCCGAGTGCCAGCCCCAGCATAGTCTCTACTACGATAGTATACTACCGTCTAGTGAGTACAAGACACAGTTTTCCACTATTTTTCTTCCATATCAAAATCTAATGCTTTGGCTTTGGGCTTATCAATTCAATATCCCGATTCCGTCTTCAGTCAGCCAACCTATTGTTCAATACAATGAGGAAGCTAAAAATCAATTTTTGATAACAGTGCAGCTTTAAGACGATGCTGGGCGACGAGGATATTATCAAATTATCTAAATCTACCACAAGTATGACTACGATGACGACGACCGTAGCGATAGCTTCGTCGATTCTCGATTGTCCACAGTACCTAATCTGTAATACAATAGCGATAGCAATAGCAATAGCAATATCACGAGCACATGCCTGCACGTAGATAGGCAAATATTTACGTGTACCATCGCTATTTGGAACTGGGACGAATCAGATCAACTGTGTCCGATAGAAGCGAAACACTAACACTAATATCCCGTGTATACATAGTACATTTCCCTTTTGTTTTCTTTAGCATCCCAAATCCCAAGTTAGCAGTTAAAACAGTCAAGTTAAGACAAGCAGCTGTGCTGTATTTGTGCTATACACCGGAGTAGAAGGGTAACTGTAACTGTAAGGCAACAGCAATAAGGCTGTACGGGTGCAGTTTTTTTTACTAGAACTACTCTGTACTTAGAAAATCGAAAGAAGCATGAGATGAGGAGAAGTAGGATACCTAATCTGGATTGTGCATTTTTCAAACAGCAGATTTATATTACAGATGCTCTGTTTTGCACATTCGTTAATTTTTATTTTTAAATACAAAAGACTGTTTATATGGCGATGCAATACGACGGTTTGACTGCTTTTGGTCTCCATAGTGTAAAATGCTGTAGGCTAAAGTTGGTTGCAACACGACACATGATTGAGTCAACTGTAAAAATATCAAAGTTGTTACAAATGGTGGCTTTTTTGTCACAAGGGTTTCTCCTAGCTCCAGAATATATTACCAAACTTGATTTTCAGCTTCACGCGACAGTTTTAGTCTCAAAAACAGGGTAAAGACGAGCAAGAACTCGAACCCAATTTATAATGTAAATAATTAAATCGACTTTCATTCTAATTCCATTGAGTTTTGCGTTCAAGTTTCAAGTGTACAGTGTAAAAACTGGTGCACCTAAAAGCTAAGATGCATCTAAAGCGCATCAAGTGTTTTTTCTGTTTTAAGATAGTTTAATTTTTACAGTGTATATGCTGCAGCCAAACGCTGCTCTACCAATAGTGTAGTAATCATGTGACTTGTGTAATCGGTTTACATTTGTTTGCGATTTGCAATTCATGGCTTTTCAAACACCTTTGAGTAATGTCATTTCGCTTCTTATGTATACGGCTGTACATTGGTATATGTACACACCAACTCTCCAGAAAAACTTAACAGATTGCTTTGCTTACGTCACTCATTTCGGTTATCGAATTCCCAATTATTTCTGATGGAGCATCTTCCCTTTCGTTATAATCTAATGAGTAGACCAGGTAAGGTAAATTTCATGTGATTATATGTATTAGGTAACTAGATTTCGTGCATTAGGCTACACGAACTTGCGGTTTTTTGTTCTCATCTCTCAAGCGCAGGACCTTGAAATTTGGTACTACTTATCTGCCTCATATGATGTAGGTTTGGCTTGGTTGTGTGGACAGGTAGATAATTATTAGTAATGCAGGCGTGCTGATGTTCACTCCGTACAGTGTGAGTAGCATATTACATTGTCATTACATAATATCATTCTGACTTGCACTCATAAAATATACAACGATACATAGTAAGAACGTTCTTATCTACGTGTACCTATGTACATACATCCATGCAATTACGAACAGATTATATAACGATTATGCTGTCAATCTTTTTTGCCTAAAAGGCTGGTCATATCATATGTGAATTGGTTTTGTGTCCAAGTGATGACTCACTGTGTAAAGCCTTGGTTTTGATTTTGCACATACATTTACATATTAAACTGCATCATTAACCATTACACAAATATGGAATTTTGGGGGCTGAATTTGTTTGCAATTAAATTTTTTGTCTGTAATAATATTGTACTCGTGTGACTTCTACATTGGTTGAGATGTACTGGAATGAAATCTACATCGACCTTCATGGAGGGCATAAGAGGAAGAATTGGTTTAAATTTAGCTGTCAATTGTCTGTTGGTCATTTCTTTATTTGTGGAATTGGATTGAATAATAAATCATACTTTGTATAGGTATATAGGTAATTAGTCAGTGTTACGCTATAGTATACCTACCGTGATTAATTGCCTGTACACTTTCATTATTACTAATTCGGTAGAAATTCACGAAGCAGTTCTTTCCCATCAGTTTCCCGATTCTTAGCAATCCATCAATTTAATTTCTTGCTTGACAATATACTTTATAATCATAAACTCCATCTCACATTCACGCACTGCATCTTCACTCCGAGACTTGTGTGATTCCATTCTAAACAGCGCATATCTGTATTTCACTTCTCCTTACAGTTGCCAACCAGCGTTCAAAACCTAACACGTGCACCTTACTTTCATTTCTCTCTTTACCTTTTTACTCAACCTTGTAAAGGTGATTGTGAGGTTTGGTTTTGAATTAGCTTGCTTAGATAATTTCCCAATGTCAAATTATTATACAGTTAAAACAAATCTATCACTAGATGAGTAGAAGTGTTCCGTGTTTCATGCTCAAATGGTGGCCTTGTGAAATCCATATTACATACCGTATGTACATAGTAGCCATTGCAGTTATGATAGGCATTCCAGAGCAAAAACTTTTACCTCCAATTTTTCCTGTAGTAATAAGCGGTTATGTTTAATTACCTATTATTCAAATTTTGAAGTAGATAACGTCCTTAAAACTCCGGGTAAGGTTTTTCCTCTTGCTCTCGTATCTATGATATTTTCTGTATTTTTAAATTCCGGGTAATTTATGGGAATTTAAAAAGTACCTATTGATTAGCCTGGGTAACAAACTTGTAACAACTTTGCTTCTGGCTACCCGTTCTCGGGCATCATATCGCATCGGTTTGAAAAGTAGTTTATTATGCAGCAGTAATAATTCGTTTAGGAAATAGGAGAGGTGCATTTTTGCTTTGACGTGAGAAAAGGCCTTAGTTTTGTATGTAGAAAGTAGTTTCTTTGTTTCCGTAACAATTTTTCAATATATGACGTTTCATTAACCGAACATGATAATTCGGTGTGGTCACGATTGTTCTTGTGATTGTGTCATGGGTTGTGCATATTTTATGACGCGTAGTCTTTTTCGTTTTCGCTTTCGTTTTCATAGTCGTCGTCGTCATCGTCGTCGTCGTAGTGGGTTGGGAGTGATGAATGATTGCACCCGGCTTAAGAAGGAAAGGGAAGCTTTAAATATTCCGGGCTCGGGCTTGAGCTTAAGCTTTAGCTTGGACTTGGAATTGGACTTAGGACCGGGTTTGGGTTGTCGTTGTCATTGTCATCCAATTTTATGGTGTTCGAACATGTAACGGATAGTAAGGTTCCAGGGCTACAATATCATAATATGAAAATTGCATTGCAGATACTTTGCAAATGAAAGTAATAAATAGAATTACCTTACATACCAACTACCGACCCACTTACCTACAAGTTCACATACTAATCCTACCTAGTGGTTGCTCAGGGAGCGAGTTGGTTGGGAATACATAGGTAGGTACTTTTAGAGTAAAGTATGTAATTGCAAGTTGTAAACAAGAGTGTGTGAGCAAACCAACTTCATCTGGATACAGTTTGAACGCGAAAGTCGTGCATTCGAGGTAGAAGGTAGAAGAATTAGTATCAAGTAGAGTAGATACGAAACGATATAATCATTAAAAGTAGAATTAATAAATTCTCCTCGCTCAGTTCTCTTCTTCCCTTTGACTTTCGGCTTTGTTTGGGAATTAGTCATTTACAGGAACATCTCGCTCTCGCTATGAAGGAAACGACATCTCGAATAACCAAGCACGTTTTTCCACATTTTATATGCAGGATGTTTCAAATATAGGCATATGAATCTACATGCCTACATCAATGAACTTGCATTGCAACTGTATTATCTACATGTGTTACACTGACTTATTTTCAGCGGGGATTATGTAGCGCGATTATGTATACGACGCGATATTCCAGGAAGGCATTAAATAGAAAACGTGAATTTCTATGTATCTTCGTACCGACGTACCTACATTTGCTTGTACCGTACTATGTATGATTCTAACATAACCACGTATCGGATGGCTCGGATGAAAATTACTTATTGGAGCTACCAGTAGACCAAGACCAAGACCAGGACCAGGACCAAGTCCAGGTCCGATACCAAGACTAGTATTCTAGCAAAATTAAACATGAGGGAATTATGTAGTGCATGACCAAGGTTCACTCCCATTTACGTCCACCTTTACAAGGAAAAAATCAATAATTTAATTACTCAATCCATTTACACGTCACCTTTAGCCACAAGAAAGTCAAAATTAAAATGGGAAGCAAACTAATTATATTAATGTCGTTTAGTAATTGTAAACCATGCTCACTTTCAATATGTTCATTACTTCGCTTTAAACAATGCCTTCTATTTTATTATTCACATCAGCGGTCTCATTATTTATGGGTTAAGTATAGTCGTTGTCTAGTTTTAGTATCCTTGTAGTTAGTAGGTACAATGTAAAAACTAAAGAATCTTAAAGCATAAAAAATGGATTAAAAACCAAAAACATTATTATTTAATTATGAACGCAGTTGGGATGCATCTCTAATACATCACTAGCATATTACAACGCATATTTTTGGTTCACTTTACGTGAATTTTAGATGCATTCTAATTATTGCGTTCAAAATTATGCTAATTACGGGTAGGTTTTGGACGTTTTAGATACACCAATTTTTGCAATGTACCTAATTGTTTAACCAACTTTTACTATCCCGATTTAAATGATGACATTAGACTGATGAAAGTAAATTATCAACTCTTTTCCTCTCTTTGTTTTGATAGCTGCTACTCACTCGAATATTATCGTGCCCTTCATAGGTAAGATAAAATCAGCTCAAATTGAAATTTAGTACACCAGCAAATACGTTGAACGTCCCGGTTTTGAATTATACTCTGTATAGTCACTAAATTAATTAATCAAAATAATTATTGCAAATTACGCAGATAAATAGTTTTTGAATACGAAAACCTCCCAAAAGTTTGCATTTAGCTCTTTCATATGTATTTTGCTGTTCTGTTATATTAATTATTGAAAACTACTTTGTGAATTAAAACGATAGTGAGGAAGAAAAGAAACAAAACTAAAACGATGTTGATGATGATGATGATGACGAACGAAAGTTAAAATTGTATTGATATTTGTTTTGCATTGCAGTGGAAGCACGTTTGA
Source organism: Ptenothrix huangshanensis (assembly GCA_036851915.1). NCBI lineage: Eukaryota > Metazoa > Arthropoda > Collembola > Symphypleona > Dicyrtomidae > Ptenothrix > Ptenothrix huangshanensis. The sequence continues at coordinate 7,070 of JAAXYX010002016.1, read as the reverse complement.
GGGGCAGTGGCAAAATGGGAAGAGACATGGCTTGGGAACAGAGTACCGTGGCAGGTGGACCTACCGTGGGGAATGGACTCAAGGTTTCAAAGGACGCTACGGTGTTCGACAAGCGACTGCCTCAAATGCAAAATACGAAGGAACTTGGGCCAATGGACTTCAGGATGGATATGGTTCCGAAACTTACGCTGATGGAGGTCAGTATCTTAGTTTTTCTACTCCTCTAATAAATAGCTGGATATTGCATTGACATATGTGCACTTATATAACCCGAAAATATCCATCCATCTACCTACTTACTACATACATACTTACTTTTAGTACACATTTGCCCAAGATCAAGCAATCTCATATCCCACAGGAGCGCGTGGAGAATCCTCGTTGGATTTGACTGAATTGAAAGTGGTCTTGGACAGTCTTGGTCCTGGTGTGGGTTTAGTGAATATGGATCTGTCGCAGTAGAATATAGTCGTATGTTAACAATGTTAAGCTAATGTTGAATGCAGACTGGTTGGGGATGTGGATCAAGGCACTCTCACACAATTTAAAGAACGTGCTAGAAGAATGGGAAAGGAAAATAAAGTAGGTACTTGAAGTGAAGAAAGTAGAGTAAAGTAAAGTAAAGTAAAGTAAAGTAACTTAGGCTACTTGGCATGATGAAATATTTTATATAGGCACCTACATAAGTTACGAGTTTCCACGTTCGAATTGGAATGAATCGGAATTCAAATTTCCAATAATATTGTCGTTGTCAATGGGAACAGAAGATGGGAGAGGGAAGGGAACAAAGGAGCTAATTTAAAGCATACAGAAGCAAGTAAACTAAACTCGTGCTACTGGATTAGCCAAAGCAAATATCTGTATTTCACTCAATGATGAATAAGGGAAAGGGAGAAAGGCAAAAAGGATTTCTTGCGTAATCGTGAAAAGTTGGATGAATGTGGTGCCTATGCAATAATGTAGTTCTGTGGTTGTATGTGATCTCTCTCTCTCTCAACTTGAGCGTTGTCTTGAGTAAAGAATGTGCCATCAACGACCATCATCACCACGTGAAGAGTTCGTGTCCCGTTTATATAGAAGGCCAGACCAGGCCAAGTAGTAGCTATATAAATGGTACTTGTAGAACCGCTGCTTATACATATCATTCTACCTACCTACATACCTACCTACTTGAGACCTTAAGACTTGCTTGTGGTGTGGTGTCGTACTTTTTCGGTTTGATGACGAAAAATTTCACAATCATTAGTCAACCCGAGTTACATGTAGGCGTCGTGTCGTGTCTTACTCACAGTTCAACTCCTCACCCGTCAAATATGTATTTGTTTGAACTCGAGAAGTAAAACTTGAACAACTCCCATCTCTATAGGGAGTTGAATATATACATACCTTGATGTAATTACATATATTTACAAGCAGGCGCGGATCTAGAGGAGGGCTAGGGGCTGTAGCTCCCTTCATGAACATGAAATTATGTGTAGATATAATGCGTTTTTTTTTTTCAAAATTTACCCAAAGGAGGTGCAGTTTTTTGAAATTTACGCAAAACATATGCCGTTTTTTAAAAAATTTACATAAAAACATGTGCAGTTTTTTTTAAATTCACCCAAAAATAGATGAAATTTTTTGAAATTTGCACAAAACAGAAGCCGTTTTTTTTAAAAATTTACATAAAAACAGGTGCAGTTTTTTTAAATTTACCCAAAAATAGATGACGTTTTTTGAAATTTACACTAAACAGAAGCCGTTTTTTAAAACATAAAAACAGGTGCAGTTTTTTTAAATTTACCCAAAAATAGATGAAGTTTTTTGAAATTTAAACAAAACAGAAGCCGTTTTTTTAAATTTACCCAAAAATAGATGAAGTTTTTTGAAATTTAAACAAAACAGAAGCCGTTTTTTTAAATTTACCCAAAAATAGATGAAGTTTTTTAAATTTACACAAAATAGGTGCAGTTTTTCGAAAAAATACATGAAATATGTATAATGAGGCTTTTTTTACTACCCCCTCCATGAGCTTTGTCTGGATCCGCCCTTGTGTATAAGTATATTTTCTATTGTAGAATCTGGACATAGCCTTTTATTCTATATACCTAGATTCATTCATACGAGTATATTTCCATAATATCAACTTGTCTTCTATAGTATTTTAAGCTACGATAGAATCGTCTTGCTTCTCTCACCTACCTCTTTCCCACATCATTTTTCCAAGAGCCGCCACATGCATTCTCCACTGTGAATGCTCAATGCTTCTTGATGTCTCTTGATTTGCAAGTAGATGTAAGCTGTTATGCTCGTGTGACTAGCGAGAAAGTCTGCATTGTATTTACTTGGGCAGTTTTCATGTTCCGAAGTTCAACTTTTCTCACATTTGGAGATAGAGAGAGGCCGAGACGATGCTGAACTAAATAAAGTGTGCTGAGTGGAAGATAGAGACAAGTTTGCCTTGACTGGGTTTAATTGACAAAGAGGTTGTGTGAGGATGTAATGAAATAGAGTAGAATCCTCTCTACTCGGTTCTACTCTAGTCTACTCTGGGCTGGGCTGGTCTGGTCTGGTCTGGTCTGGTCTGGTCTTTCGTGGAATCAACGTGGCCTGTCTTTGTAAAAGCATCCAGCCATCCAGCCATTCAACCATACAGTCATCCAAGTTAAAAGCAGTTTTTGCACTGACAAAACTATCAACTGTACTTTTCATATTAACACATGACCAAAGTTTCACTGCCATTATATTGGCCATGCAAATAACTTACGATCCGTTGCATTAGACGTAGCGCAAGGCCTTTGATCCGTTCCTTTACGAAGGTTCCTCTACTTGACGCACTTGTACCAGGAAAAACCTTATTGACTTTCAAAGAATCTTAGCGATAACATCATCCAACGGATTTTCAGCCGATGACATTTTTTTAGACGTTTCCGATATGAGGACGAGGACGGGAAGGAGACCGACTGTGAGGACACCTGTGTAATGCCCGTGAAGGGTATATAATGGACTATATATAGTGGTATTTACTAAGTTTTATAGTACAAAGTAAGTAGCAAGTAGTGTGACTAAAGTCATCCATATGCATTCTCTCAATTCAATCAATCCCAGAGCCGATCGAGATCGCGGGAGAAGCACAGGATGTCGATGTCAAGTTCTTGTTACAGGAGAGAGGAAAGTTGAACGTTGAAGTCGAATAGTTCAATGGATGAAGAATAAGCTTTTTTACATTTCCAACTTTTATTTTATGTCAATATAAAGAGACAGGGAGACAGACACAGACAGATAGTGGGAGATAGTGGGGAAGAGATTATATTATAAGTATATATCTGTAGTGAGGCATGTGTCACGTGGACATGGACATGGACAAGCAAGGGAAAAGCCTTTGTTCGAACCCAAGGAAATTTCAAAATCATTTTTCCTAGGAAAAAAGCCGATTTTCAGTTTAAGATCCGATATTCGATTCATGAACCCATTTATCCTCATTCTGACACGAAGGGTAGAGTGAGTGATGGCGGAGCGGGAGTTGCTACTTCTTCTGTATGGGATCCGGTCAGAAGAGTGTGGTCAAAAGAGTGTGGTCAGAAGAGGGCGGAGGTTTTCTAGTTTTCCAGTAATAAATTTTGAAAAAATGAAAAACCACAGAATTTGAAATAAAGATTTCAAATGCAACCCATTATCTTTATCGTTATTATTATATCCCATAAGCTTGTTAACATTTATACTTATTCTCAGTAGTGCTCGCAGGATTTTTTTTCATGTAGACCTTGAAAAAACTTTATCTCATCCAGTTTAAAATTTAAAAAAAACTGCATCGTATCAGGTGTAAAATATAAAAAAATAGCGCTTTTTCCATGTAAATTTGTATAAAACTGCGTCTCTTTCATGTAAATTTTTAAAAAATGCGTATTTTTGGTGCAAATCTTAAAAAAATCCTTTGTAGGCCTAGTTACTTTACTAAGTGGGATTACTTATAATTTAGATTTTGAGTAATAATGAAAATTCGAATATCGTAACCATATTTTAATTATGTATATTTAGTGGACATTTAAAAATTTTGGAAAAGTGTAGAAACCTTGGTGTACTACTATTATGTACTATTTTATATTCCCAACTACAGCTCATTTTGCGCTTTAACAACTCCTCACTCTTTTTACCATACCCTTCTGCCCCAACTCTTGTGACCTAGAATCTCCTTCTGTTTCTGAATTTACATTGGCCAATTTCTCCATTCTCTTTCCGCTAAAGAATGTTCAGTGGTCACGTCAGTTGTTGGTGGGTTAAGCCATGTTTTCTATGAAAAGGAGGAAATTAGGATTACAGATAAGTGTATGGGGAAAAGGGTAGACCTTCCGTAGACTTGTATGTATCACTTGTCTTTCCAAGGTGTCAGAGGTTTCTCTTGGATAAAAGTGTGGTGGGTCGTCTGGTTGGTATCGACTAGGCCTAGTTTGGCTTCTCTTCCCTTGCCGTGCCTTGGTTTACCATGGTTTGGTTTCCAGGGCTAACAAATTCTGCACATGCAAGAGAAAACTCATCTCGGCAGACAGACAGTTTGTAGTTTGGAAAAAACAGGTTGACGGACTGGAAGGCTGGATGGGGAAAGCTGGAAACAAACTTCACTTTTACTCACTGTAATCGTAATCCTTGAGTAGAGTGGGGAGTTGTGTGGAGATCGTGGAGTAGGAGCGATATATATACCTATATATATATACTTATAGGTATGTAAGGGCGAGCGACGGACGCACGGACGAACCGCCACACTAACTGAGTGACTGACATATGTAGGTAGGCGGGTAGATACAGGTTTTATGTGAAGGTCGCTGTGAGTGGGTGAGTGGGTGAGTGTTGTGGGTATTTTGGTTGTCAAGTGCTGGAAGAGGTGAAAACGTGCGGTTTGGCATTGGCATTGGCTTTGGCTTTGCAATGCTATGCTATGCTATGCTATGCTATGCTGTGGTATGGCTTGGCTGAAGAATTCACCAGCTTACCCTCCTCCTCCTTCCACCTCCTCCTACAACTTGAACCCATGAAAGGGGATTCATTGAGGAAATTGCGTTTACCCAGAGCTTTCTCTCTTGAGTCGAAAGTGTACTTGAGACCATACGTTTCTCTTTCTTCCCTTTCAACTGGTCTAATGAAAGAAAATTAATTTTTCCTCGGAATAATATCCTCTCGAGGAAATGTTAAACATGTGAACAATTTATGAGAATTATACCACACATTGGCTGACTTTGGCTTTGGCTTTGGCTTTGGCTTGGGGATTGGCATGTAATTAAGTAAATACTTTGCCACATTGAGGTGGTAGAGATGTGTAGATATTAAGGCACTTAAGTATGTACTTTGGATGTGTCGTGTTGCTCTGCTTCTCTAGTGTCTATTGCCTCTCCTTACACGTGTTCCGCTCCTTCTCCTTCCCTCACACTTGTTATTTCAAGGGTTAATGGAATTAGGAATTAGATGGGCTGTACTGGATTTTAAAAGGGAACGTGAAGAGAATTTTCTCCTTTGCCCTCCTCAATGTAAAGCTTCTCGTCTGCTTCCCCTAGCATGGCGTGACTAGACTAGACTAGACTAGACTTGACTTGGATTGGCTTTACTTGGCTTGCTTTGGATTTTGGATCTTCTTGACTTGACTTACCTAACTTGACTTTCAACTTTTTCCGATTTATCCGTATATCAAGGGATCGTTGAATTTAATCTGTGTATTCATTGCCATGTGATCTCTAGGGGTAGAGTGGAATGTACATATGCATCATCAGTAATACCAACGTAAATGTCAGCTTATTAATTATACTATAGATATGGATGGGATTGAAGGGATAGGAAAGTAGTAGTGACAGAAGACGAAGAAGACGAAGAAGAAGAATCCGTGAATCAAGTCAAAGTCATTCCATTCCATGCACTTTTCCGAAAACCGGAGAGATGGCAAAGCCCACAGTAAAAAATGTTGAGATCATTTCTCTGTAATATGCTTGCGGACTTTTTATGGCGGGATCATTAGTTTAAATGTTTTTACATCCATTTCTTTTTTAGTTTCGAAACCCAGAGCAAAACCAAATCCGAAATCAAGACCATGGGCAGGAAGGGAAAGGCACGAACTAAGGCACCTTCCTATGTTCTATGTGTATCTATATGTGTGTCTATAGGCTCTTTACGTAGCGTAAGCGTAGGAGAGTTCTCTTTCGGATGAGTCTTGTCATGCTCGCACATTATGAATGAACTCTCAGTAATAAGTCTTGGGGATCCCTTGGACATGGTTGGGTGTACGGCGAATGTGTAAAGTTGTGCCATTTATTAGAGAGTGAATGATGTCAGCATGATGTATTGGAGTCATTTAGAGAACCGATAGCTCTGTAATACGCGGTATGTATTCAGTTTGAATAAAATTCTTGGGCGTATATGGAGAGAGAGAGAGAAACTGCGAGATTTTTGGTTTGGTGTGGATGTGGATGTGAATATCTATTCTTTCTCCTTTCCTTCGCTAGGTAGAAAGAAGGAAGCTGGGCGATGGAGAGGATTCCAAGAAGGATATAACAAGTAGGACTAGGGATTATGTTTGAGAGGCTTTTACCATGATTTCTATCTTCTATCTATCTACCCTTTGCTTTGGATTTTCCAATGCTTCCCCTCCATTCCTATCCCATCCCATCCCTTTCCCTTCTCTTCCCTTTCATTATTACTTGGAAAAAGGAGTGTATTAAGTAATCAGTTTTTATATCCGCTTAGACTTTTAGAGATTACAGATATTATAAATCATCCATAAGCTTTCTCACAATCTATACATATGAATGAAGGTGCATTGGAAATCAAAATGAATGTTGTTGTGTGACAATAAAAAGGTTCGCGACTGTGAAATCAAACCAACTGGAAATATGAAAATCGTTGGGAGTAACCATATCCGTATTTTGTATTGAGGGAAAAATTCCATTTCCAAATTCCCAATAATGTTCGAATCTCCAAATGTAGGTTTTGGAAGGTAGGTGGGTACACTGTAAAAACTAAAGAATCTTTAAACAGGAAAAATGCATGAAACAAGTGAACAAGTGCCAAAAAACTACGTGTAGGTATTCAGTATGATTTTGAATGCA
>JAAXYX010002015.1:0-19440 GCA_036851915.1 Ptenothrix huangshanensis | reverse complement strand
CTACTTAAATCCACCAGCCAGCCCTTTTATCATGATACGCTTTATTTTTTTAAATAATGACTTTTAAATACCCGCGGTCCTCAGTCCTCACCTTATCTACGTTACTACGTACTTCTACTCCTACGATGTAATCGCACTGCAATTCAAATGGCTAAATCGTCCCATGTACTCGCCTTTAATTTGAATAAAGTAGCAGCTTCATCACTTGCCATTACACACCATAAGTATGACTAGCAAAATGATAGGCTGTTAAAATTAGGAGTCTTTAAGTCGCTGGTACACTCTCGCAAATGCATCCTTGTGAAATATCCGTTGTCATGGTGTAGGACATGGGGGCATTGAATGTGAAGAAGAATCGAGGCGTATGTGTAAAGGTGGAGTGGAGATTGTTTATCTTATTAATGTTAATTACAAGTTGAACAAGGGAGATATTCTGGCGTCCAGTTTCCCTTGCTGTTGTTTGGTGGTAGTGACCTTGCGTTACGCGATATCTTTTGGTACGCAGATGTGGACCAAGTTATGGTTTCTATGGGTACGGGCTGTGTGCGTATGTTTGTAAATGAAATGCGGTGATTGTGAGGATAGAAAATGGGGTAAAGGATGAGAATGAGAGACACGAGGTAATAAATATTTGGGAGAATGTCTTTGGTCTTGTGTTTGTTTGTGAATGCGTGAAGTTATGGAAGGATGGAATTGAAAATTGAATTGATAGGGAATGGGAATGGAAGGCAAGTGATTTTTGGTCTCGTCTGTGGTAGAATCTGCAAGGTGTTTATTCTGTGAGAAGGGATAATTTGGATGGCGTTCAAAGGAGATGAATGGAAGGATATGGGATTTGAGTTAGACCCAAGGAGGCGATACAGTTATCCCATGGCTGGTGCTGGTCGTATGGAAGGCGACATGTACTGGTGGTGAGAGATGGATGGATGTGAATAAAGTTGACTGCTGCATCCTCTTAAGTCATGCATGGCTCGTATGAGATGGTATGTGGGATGGAGTGGATATGATCAAGTCTCGGTGGTAGTCAGTTGTCGTTTGACTTGGGTGTACGGGAGAGGTGGCTATGGCTGTGGATGGTGGATTGTATGGGAGTTATGGAGGGAAGGATTCGGTGAGGAGAACAAGGTTGGTTGTTTCCCGTCTTGGTGCTTATCAGTAGATAGATGTTCGTGCATAATGTAAACCGCCCATTGCCAGACTTGAAGTGGTCTCCAGGATGGTCCTGGTTACGTTCTACGTTTCCTTTCATTTCTTGGTGTTGGTGGTGAGAAAGTGAATTCGAGTGTCTGGTTACTTGCCTTGTCGTTCCGTGTTCAGCCTTCACTTGAATTCAGTTGGTATGTGTGCTTTAGTTTTTGGCTACTTGGTGTAATTTATATCTATAATTCCGTGATACAGGGAGATAGGTAGTGTGGAGGGAGTGTGTAGGTAGATGGGGACTAGTAGGTGTAGATGCCTGAGACTAGTCAAGTGCTAGAGCAGTGAGTAGTAAGTGAGAAGTGTGGTGGATGTGTGTGTGCTGGCGCTTTACTGGGAGGTAGAAGAGCGAAGCGCAATGATGCATTACTTTTGTGGTCTGGCACAGCTAAGTTAGATCCTCTTAGAACATTTGATAAGAAGACTAGTTGAAGAAACTGGAGAAAGATAATGCGAAATCCAAAATAACTTGGGATGCCTTAATGGCGTGTCATTATCCTGCATAGTAATCAGCCTGCCACATTTCGCTTTGACAGATAAAAATAATAAATCACCGATACTTCTCTCATATCTCTCTGGTTCTTTTGTGCCAACCTCCTGTATAAACTATCCATCCACATCTGCGATTCTTGATGCCATTCCTTCCTTCCTTTTCTCTCTCTCTCTCTCTCTCTCTCTCTCTCTCTCACTGCTCCTGCCTCACACTCCTTCGCTTCCCCAACCATGGACCAAGAACTAAAAGAAAACGTCCTACTTAACCGCGTAGATACTTACTGGTAAATGGTGAAGCAAGAAAGTCAAGTGAGTGAGTGTCTGGAATATGATTATAAAAGAATTTATGAATCAAGCACGAGTATGTGGCGAGGAATGAGATACATAGAAGAAGATGAGAGTTGGAGCCAAGGGAAAGACTGAAGGACTGCTCCCTCCCCAATCTCCCACCCCGCAGGCACTTTTATTTCCACTACAATTTCTACATCCACCCTGTCACTTTATCCACACACTAATTTTACACCACCCAAGAAATAACATGTGGTGTCAGGCCCATTCTTCTTTTTCCAACTCGCTTCTCTTCTCTCAATTAATCTCTCAATTTCAGCGTATTTAGCACCAACGTTTAGCTCCACTATCACGACAGAAACACGTACTTTCCCATGTACCCACCACACCACACTCTCAGCTATTCTTAAAAATCAATTACTTCATCCAATCACACATTGGCTGTATCCCAATCATATTTAAATTTATACGCTACATTTACTTGTACAGATATAAACGACATTGAGATGCTCCAATCGTCAGCATCTTCCGTATCTCACAGCCGCTTCCACTTCCACTTGTTTCATTCCCTTCGCTCTCAACTTCCATATTCTTATAATCCTCGCCCAACTTTCCTATCCACTCACTTGCTCTGCATTACACCATGTGAATCCATTTTTTCATTGTCATCTCGCAATGTCCGCCATCTTTATGTCACAACGATCAAACAGATTTTTCCGGGGGAAAATCTCCAGCAATCCCAACGCCCACGCTGAGCTTTGAAAGTTCACTGGAGTGGAGGGAAATCCGCGGAAGAGAGAGTTGGATGACAAAAGCACCACACCACATTCATACTGCTACAAAGATGAAAATAAAAATGAGGGTATGATGGGAGTCTAGGAGAAATTACCCACCTCGAATTCATCTCATGTACAGTTGAATGCGAATCCGAGTCATCTCAATCTTCTCTTCGCCCACCTCGTATTTCTACGGAGTAGTTCAATTTCTGATTATGATTTGCTTTGAGCAGAGCTTGTTTTGTCAGATGAGTTGCTGTTGCCTGGTGCGTTGCTTAGGCTACTTGGCTCAGACCTGTCAAAAAACAAAATATGGATGTTGGAAAGTTTTGAGGAGTGATGTGATGATCCACTTGACTTGGGGTCGGGGAAGCTCCACTTGTCTCAGGTCTAGTTGGAGTAAGTTGAAGATGTAGGATGCGATGGCGATGGACGACGCCGAGGATGTTTATTTGTTTCGGAAGACGGGGATTTGAAAGTGGAAAGAGGGAAGCGCGTAGACAGAGATCAAAGGGAGGAAGATGACTGATTCATAAATACATACGTTAAGCTGTCTGGAAGAAAATAAATAAATAGATGATAAATGGTGCATTGCGATGTACACGGAGATGGATGTACAGGTTATTGAAGAGAGGCCTGCAGAATGTGCCGTTAGAGAAGTGGAAGTGCCGACTGTTGGAGGAAGTTGAGTGCGAGCGGATTGTGTTGGTTGTTACGAATGCTGACACGGTGCTCAGTGCTTTGTTGATGACTGCTTACGTCACCGTAATTGACTCTGGCTGCTGTGTAGGAAGGTGAATGGGAGATGAATGGTAGGCGCTGTGGAGACAAGAGAATAAAGGGACGGAGGATGTACAGGTTGATTTCGGTACTGTCTCCATTGATACTTATCCGCTCCGCTCCATGTTCCGAGTCGAGATGGACTTTGGTTCGGTATGCGAGTGGACGGGGTTTGGATGTGGAGGGTGTACGGCACGGTGTACTCGCTCCGATAAGTAATGGTAATGTTGTTTGTGATGTAAGGTTGAGTTAGTGAGGGAGTGAGTGAGTGAGTGAGTGAGTATGGATTGGAAGGAAGTTTCCTTGTTTCCCGTATTTCCACTCAAGTCTTGAGGGTTGCCTCAGACATCTCGAGATGGGATCTCCTGATAAGAAACTCAGTCGAGATGCCCCAAACGTGATAAAGCCCTCAGTTCTTACACAGCTGTCTCTTTCTTAGAATTAATGAAGATTCTTATCAAATATTCCATTCTAGATTAGTCCGATAGGAGAAATCGCTCTTCCACTTCTTTCTACCATCTCCCATCTCCCATATCAGCACAGTAGACCCGACCCAGAGCAAGACCAGAGCAGAGCAGAGCGAAGCAAATGCAAAGGGAAATGGAAGGAGGGAGCGCTAAGCAAAGCCAGTAGTCCACGTAAAAACCTTAGCGAGTTCTCTGAGAGCCACAACTACCAGGACTTCTCCTTTTATTTCTTCACTTCCTTTGACTTACTCCTCTTGGTCTTTTCTCCATTCCTTCACTTTTATGCCTCATTTTATTTCCTCAGCTACCTCCTCCACTCTCCCACTACCTCCATCCACAATATCTTTCTATTTTCATGACAATCTCGCTCCCATTACCATACCATACCGTATCTCCGTCTACCTTCCCACCTATCAAGATCTACAATTCCCCAAATGTCCACTTGCATTAACCTTAAATAGAACATCAACATCTTCTTTCTTCCAACATGTCTGCACATTATGATTCTTGCCGAGAGAGACGGAACTTTACTTGTTCCTCCAATTTCTTCCCTGTCCTCTGTCATTCCGTGTAAACATGTATCCCTGCGGACAGTTGTGTAGGTAATTCCGACTTGCTCCAGCATACTGGTAGCTACCTGCATCAGTCTATTGTTATAGTCGAGATTGGAAACAGCATCACCACAACATCAGCATCCCCATGTTTGTCCACCGCTCTACTCCATTGTCTTCCATGTGACACTTGAGTGAAGTGCCCAGTGAAACAACCTACCGCTACACTCATCTCCGCAACTTGATAATGCGTCCAGATTAAACTATAGCAAATTAGGATGACGGTCAGCGAGTAAACAAGAGCGAATCTCGCAATCCAAATCTCCGCCAACTTGGTTATTTTGTAATTTCTTCCCGCTAACGTTCAATAAGATTTGGAAAAATGTTAGGGCAATTGAGATGGTTGAAGGTATATACGAGAGCGTAGATAGGAGAAGATCAAAATACAAGTTATTTAGGTATCGTAGGCCAGAGTAGTAAATCCTTAGGTATGTATGGGTGTAGGAAGAGTGGTTTAAGGAAGGGATACGTTACGGGGACATGCAGTTGTTGGAATTGGATATGACTATGTAGACGTGGCTAGTATAGGTCCTTATATAGGGACAGGACTAAAAAGAGATAGGATGAAAGTTGAAGTGGGACCGTGTGCCCTTATCCCATATGCTTCCACCCATTCATATTATGGGGCCTAGTATCTCGTGGACGAGTGTATGAGTATGTGCTGAAGAAGATGCTACAATCTTTCCTAACTATCTCTACACATCTTCCTGTTTAACTCCTCTAGCTAGACTCTTTTATCTCTTGTCTGTCTGACTCAAGAGTGAGCTTAAATTTGTTGCTCGTCTACTCTTTACTTGACATTCGTTTCCACCAAAAACTTCACCAACAAGACCAGGCCAAGAAAGATCAAGTACCTATGCATATATGGAACGCTCTGCAGAGCCACACTGCACTGTCAAGATGAATTCAAGCTCAGACTCCATCCACCGCTCCTCCAACGCCACAATAACGTCTCATCAAATTTAAATAAGCCATTCATGCATAAACCATTTTTTAAACTCAATTTTGCACTTGCTGCAATTAAAAATGCAAAATCCTTTGCCTTTCCATCCATCCCGCGTTCTTACCTTCAGGCTTTGCTAATTAGTTCTCGATTCTTTCAACAGAGTGTTCGTGTGTGGAACAGGTAAATTGGCGAGGGCTGAGGGAAATGTAGGAAATAACATGCGTTAGCAAGAATCTACGATGACGAGTGAGCAAGTGCTGTAACTCCACGATGCTCCTCCTTTGTTGTCAGTTATTGTTGTTTGGTTGTTGGGAATGGGATGAAAGAATGAGAGGGACATGTGCTAATAATAAGAGTAACAAATACTGCAGTTGTTTGTGTGTCGTCCGAGAAAAAGCAGTTGCATTGACCCAGGCTGAAGTTGTTGGTCTGGTGACGCATAAGAGACTGTACATTGGAGATAAATATTCCCTCGCACTCGCACACGGAAGGAGTTTCGTTTGAGCTGAGTGAAGCGTTCACAGTTGACAATGTGATCATGGAGAGATAAAGAGCATATCTGTGGCTGCAAGACAACCATCTCTGGAGCAGACATGCTCATAACAATTATTCATTTATTCTATTCTATTCACTTCTATTCAATTGAGAATCGAATTGAATCAAAAACTCACTGTGTTGTAAATAAATTCTGACGTTCCTCCTCCTATCTATTACCAACTTGCCTTTATTTTTCCCTCTATCTCTTCCCAAGCTTCGAGAGTGCGAGTGAGTTTCATACAGACTCCTTTGTATGCACAGTAGTTTCCTATACACTTCATTCGGGGTGGCGTAGTATCGTACAAGTTATGATCTTGTTTTGTTTTCTGACTCTGACTCCGACTCTGACCCCGTCAGACAGATACGGATTGTCAAGCACAAGCATGATTTGATTTGATTTGATTCGAGAAGCAATTTGGGTATGGGAAATGTAGTATAACGGATGCGTTTTTAGATTCAGCTGTCGTTCCTTTCCTTGTCTTTCCTTCCCTTTCTGTATACATTTCCCGAATCTTGATGAAAATCTAATCATTTTATTCACCGTGCTCGACCAATTCTTGATCAATGATTCAATCTTGCGTTGAATCATTCATCTCGGTATTGTTTTCAGAGCTGAATTCCGCGATGAGTTTCCCCTACAACTCTGCTGGCTCTATGCTCTCAACGGTCGACCATTAGTTCCGTGTGGTATGCATTCGCAGGGGTTGGTTGCTAATTGGAAACTGTGTAAGAAAAAATGAGGATTAAGACAGAAGGAAGGTGAGTAAAAATGGAGGAAAGGAAATGGTAGATTGCAGGTTGCACAGGATCGCCGTCTGTTTGAGATTGGCTGAGTACCTTGTTCTCGTTCTCATAAAATGATTAGAGATTTCTACGTATGTAATTTTAGCGCCATAATGGCACATGAGAAGTGAAGAAAGGACGTAGGAGCCACCTACGTACGTAGGTAAGTAGGCAGGTTGGTAGTTTAGTGTATAATTATGTACAACAAATACGCTCGTAAACGACTCGACTAAAAGGGAAGAAGCTGAGAGTGACTTGAAACAAGTTTTTTCAATTAGTATTGTATCTAATTAAAAGTTTGCAGTTTGCACAGAGCTAGAGACGAGGATGGACGAGAGGTGGATATGAGTTATAGGAGATAGCTTTAGATGCTGTAGTTGATTGAAGGGCTACATAATCCCTCATCTCCCCATCTACATATCATCATTATCAGTGTATTTCACATTTTGCAGCTTTTAATGCGATGCAAATGTATGGGAGCATAGCCGAAGATAACAACAGGTATGCGCACTACATTTGTAGACGGGATAGTAGTCGGTCATAATAGCAATAATAATAATAATAATAATAATAATAATGTGATGATGATAATAATGTGAAGCCTGGAGGTAGAAGAGGCACGTACACGGTGTTCGGACGGTGCAGGATGGAAGGATGGTAAATGGGTTCGAGTGTGTTGGGGCGATGGGGCGATGGGTAGGTAGGTGTAGGTACGACGAGATTGGGTTGTTATTGTAGAATCACATCATCATAATAACTTGAGTAATTTCTTGATTACTATCGGCGAAAACTTGTCTTGCAATTACATGGATCGTAATGTAACCTAAGATGGCTTGTAAATGTTGTACTGGTTACACTTAAGATAATCTAGCCTGTGGTCTTGTCTTCTCGCTCTTTCTTCTTTCTTTCTCATTTCGCCTTTTTCCAACCATTCTACATTTTCCATCACTCCGCCACTTCTTCCCTGGCCATACCAAGCGAGGATTCTACATGCTCAGTTTCTCGACGTGAACGTGGATATTTATGAGAGGACTGGAAGTAGCTTGTGTGGGTTGTGGGTACGGATCCTCCTGTGCAATTCACATGGACCTCACGAGACCCACAATGGAATTGGCATTGGCATTGGCAGTCGTGTCTTGAGCCGTAGTAGGATGTAAGCAGGTACTTGTTGTTCTTAATGGATTTTTAGCATTTTTTCCACGTTGTTCCTCCTATCTTTCACACTTGCACTCATGTCAAGTCAAGACTCGACCAACTACAAATCTACGCATCTCCACTGCTCTGCTCCACTGGGACTCAGCAAGACGCTCTCTCATCTCCTCAATACTCCAAGTCCCTTGGGCATCGTAGAACAACCAATAAAAGATTTCATATGCAGATATGTACAATATTATTATTCCTTACGTCACATATCCACTCCCGTCCCTCTTCCTCTCCAAACCTACCCACCTGACCGAGATTCTTTACTCAATTTAGCTTGATCGTGGAATAAGTCACCTTTCTGCACTCGTCTGCATTCCTCTGTCTGTCTACGCTGTCTTGGTGGGGTTGGGACTCGGGAAAAAGGTCACATTGTAAATATTAAATACATGTCACTAGATAATCTGTGCAGATCAGCTTCCCGATAATGTACCGAGGTAGGTTGGTCTCGCTAACTATTTAATTACGTCTCGTAAATTAATGGCCAGCAGTGTTGAAACTACCCAGATTTGACATTAATTTTCCTATTATATTAACATCAGCTGATGGCATAATTCTTGGCTCCGTGCTAACCGTGTAAATGCCAAGTGTTTTTTTGCCCATTTCCAAGTCTTATTTTCATCCCCGCACACTTTACATTCACTCCATTGCAGTGGACTTGTCCGTGTGCATTATAGAGACGCTGCACATGTGTACTTTGCATTGAGGATGAGTGAGCACACAGTTGGCAACAGTTCAAAAAGTTATTCTATTGTTGAATTTCATCAGTGTTATTATGATTATGATTACATATTAGCATTCGAAAAGCAATCTAAAGAGCCACTTGAGCTGTATAATAATTATTACTATTACTCCTCCAAGTACAATACCACAGAGAAAAGGAGAAAAATGAATCAGAGGAAAGATCAAGATTGCAATGAAAGAAAATGAAATAATTTAAGAAATGATAGCGAGCACTTACGTGAACGGTCTGCTCGTAATGGAATAAACTTGTAGTCTCTCAATGCATTCTTATGGATCAAGTCACACCGGCTGGATTTTGATTTAAGCTTGGATTCCACACACTAAGGTGAGTATAGACAGTGCTTTGGCTACGATGATGAATCCAAGTACATATTAATTATGAGCTTAGCTTAGAGACATGCCTGAATGCGCGTCGGTACATAGAAATATCAGTTCCAGTCTGACGATGACGATGTCGATGTCGATGACGATGAGAAAGTGCTCGTCCATTCCCTTCTTCCAATGAGTATTAATGGTTATGTAAGATATTTACATAATCCCTCCAAGTAACTTGTCTCGTCCTCCTTTATTTCTTGAGGTGCATACAGCCTATCTAATTACAATTAGATTCCAGTAATCTCCGTTTCTCTCTCCTCTCCTCCCCCTCCTAAGTACATAGGCACACTAAGCTCCAAACTTGGATTCCTTATCGTCTGTAATCACCAACTTCTTATCATCTATTTATACCTGCAGGGGAATCCAGACAAAATAAGAAACCAATTTGTGTCGAGCGCTCCAAATGTCATTAAGATAAATAATTACGAATTACCGACTGCAGTGAGAAGTCCACTATGGGATGACAAAAGGAGATTAGAGATCAATACGAGAGGAATAATTATTGGACCTGGATTTCAAAAAAATCAAAGCGTACGCTGCACCTTGAATGGGAATGGGTTTTAGTGCAAGGGAATCTCATATTACGTAAGGGAATGGAGATTAGTCATGGTATTTTGAATTTGATGAGTGCAACATTAGTTTTCGTTGGGTTGGTGAGGGCTGGTGTAAATGATGTTGTTGGGTAGATGTTGGATTGTTTTGACAGGAATATTTTGGGCAGTTAGGGACATAATTAAAGTGCAATTTGACAGTGAGCTAATTATGGAGACTGGTTGTGAGGGTCCGTGTAAGTGATTGGATGTGGGCTGCGCTCTGGTTGTAGGCTTTCCGGATTCAGACGAATTTATTTGATATGTAAATGAGGAACGTGACGTCTTTCCTGTAGCGATAGCTATGTAGGTTAAATAATTGATAAAATAAACGAAAAATTGACACGGAATAAGAATACGACGGAGGAAGGATGGCTGGTGCTGATGATGGGATGACGGACGACTGTATTATCTGTACAAGAATAATCTAATCCGAATCGTAGGAAACAACAACTGATGATTCAATGAGTGTGTAGTGTGGAACCTACAGCAGCCACTATCACACCAGCACTGCCTAATGTAGCTGTTGTATTCTTTGGATTTGGTATTCGTACTGGTAAGTAGGGTAGCACAAGGAGGTACTCACGTTGCATAAATTACGTAAGTAAAGCATCAAGTTGGAGGAATGGAGGAAGAGCATGATTAAGATTCAAGAGCTTATGTGGTGGGTAGAGTGACTTGACAAGGAAACAAGATAATGTAGCTTCGGAAAAAAGTTTTTGCCTTCAAATGCCTTCTTCTCTCTTGTTTTTTGTCTGAATCTTTTCCTTACTTAGAAAAAGATTAGAGATTTGAGTCATTGCATCCATCAAACTGTTCTCTGATCGTCCGATTACACATTTCTCTCTTATCTCTCGCTCTCCTCTATTTCTATAGTTTCCATATTGCCATTTTCATGAGGTATTTTTTCAACGAGGGAACATCTTTCCAAACTCTCATGTTCTTTCCCTTCGCACATAGACACGCAAACCAATTCTTTTACATCACGTCAAATTCAAATCAATACAGTATTGTGTTTCGTTTTATGACTCTCCGACCCGGCACCAATGCCAGCTTCCTTTCCACTTGTTATCTCCCCAGTTTGAAAACCACATGATAGTAGAATAGCCATAGCACTCCATACCTAGAGCAATCGACTCGACTCCGTCCCTTATAAAAAACTGGCGAAAACATTGAAATATATTTAGAGGGAAAATTAAAAATTTATGAATACATTACGATGTAATGGAATCACTGCGAGGGGAACGAGGATATATTTCAGCAATAATAGTAATAATTGCTTTATTGTTTATTCAAGTCAGTTGACACTGTTTTCCATTGGACAAGATTGGATTGGATCAACATCACCATCAACATCAACATCGTAGTTACCAACAGAATTTTTATGGTGGACACTTTTATCACCCAGGAATATCTCCAACTATATTATTACCTATTACTAGTTTTTCTATTCAAATCCAATTGTTATCGACGTAGACGGCGTTCGTATGTACACCTTGTACATCTCTTGAACCGTTGTCAAGATAAGACGTGTGTACTTGTCAATGAGAATGTAGGAATGAGATTGGATTGGAGGCGAGAAAGATGGAAAGAGGATTAAGAATTATAGAAAAGAAGTGGAGGGAAAAAATATTGGAGGGAGTGCGATCAAGATGAGAAAAGAGACTTTTGTTGAGTAATATAATGGAATAAGACGATGACCTGAGGAAGAAGGTCTTGGACCTGCTCCTCTCGTCTCTCCTTCCTCTTCACCAAACTCCATTAGCATGTAGTCAATTTAGTCTCTCACTCATGTCCTATCGCCGATTCTCTTCCTCACCGTCAGCACTAATTATCAGTCTCTTCTCAGATACTTCCTCTACGTGTCTCTCGCCTCACCACATATTCATAATCGAATCTATTAATATCTGTAATTCAAGACTATTTTCTCCCTGGCAAATATCTCCATGTGTAAAACCATAAAATGATGTAACGTTCCACACCCACACTTTCAATGTTTCAATGCTTGTGGTGGTACACTTAATTGTGTCTTGTTGGGACGGCTCCAGCAGAAGTCCATAGCGTGAAAGTGGACATGGTAGGATTTTTTCTATTTTAATTTGACACTTTTTCTCGGGCATGTGTTAACAGTGAGCGTATTACTTATGCATGTTTGGACGTGAGGTATCGATTTTATTCTGCTGTTGCGTGGCCGGAATGTTCTCCTCTCGTACCTGTATAAATAAGCAGTTATTCTTACTCAGAACTGGTTAATTAGGTATTATTACACACTTGAATCTGCTCGTGTACCGGGCTGGGCACGGGATTATATAAGACGTCTAATCTCCATACGTACATAGTCGTAGGGACAAATGGGACCGTGCATGCGATTAAGATGGTTGGAGATAGCGAAAAAGGTATCGCGACTCTGCATCTCTGATGCGATATAAAGGGGAAAGTTTCAGATATGTGAAAAGCCACGGAACGGAGGGAACCTACAGCCAGTGGTTACTACGTGGATAAAATCCCTGACTGCATCTAGAGCATCGTGATATGATTCCATGTTGACGATTTGTATTCGAATGTGATGCCAAGTGATGTGATGTGATGTGATGAAGGAAATGGAAATAGAGAACGGTGAAGACAAGCCAGAAAAGGTTGGTTCGTCCACTGCCGTGTCTCAGTGCAGTGCAGTGCATTGCATTGCATTGGATTCCTGTGCTCTGCTTTGCTGTGCTGTGCTGTGCTGTGCTGTGCTGTGTTGTGGAGGGCGATGCGCAGGTTGAGATTCAATTCAGAGACAGACCGTACATAGCTGTGCATGTTCCCAAGTACAGTAACAGTTGTTGTCTCGTGAATATTTTTTCCAATGTCTCATTGATTGAATCGATTTGGTTTCGTTTCGTTTGATCTTTGTGAGAATGAATTGACTTGACTTAGTTGTGACGTTTGTGATGGTAGCATCTGATCGCATTCTTCTTCCTCGATCGTCGACTTTAATATTTGCCGATATGCAGTCTGATCTGACAATCAGCTCATGATGCAGATAGGAATTGGTGATGGAATGAAGATGGGATGTCGATGTTTGTCCTAGTCCTAGTCTTCGCTATCCTTCCTTTTATCTTCAATAGAATGACTTGAACCGCTTCAAACACCAGCCAGCCAGCCAGCGAAGGAACGAGAAGAACGAGTAAAGTCAAATCCACAGCCAAGCCAACGTACCCTGGCCTCAGCCAGTGTCTCTGTGTGGACGTCTCGAAACAAATAAATATTCCTCCACGTACGACATATTCATGTGCTACATACGACGTCAGACAGCAGTTCCCTGCACAGAGACCACGTACCCCAACAACTTACTGCATCTCTCTGTGGAAATCCTTGCACGAACTCCTATGGAAATTCCATTGGCCAACGGTACAAACCAAATTCCAAGGAATAACGCCAAACTGTCACTTTTGAGAACAGCGACAGTTTCATGTGTAATTATTCCTTTGCGATGACCATTGGAATTCATTAGGAAAATGCATTTAAATTTTGATTGTTCCCGAACATGTGTGTGTAGAATATGATTATGCGATGGTATAGACGGTAGGTGTGGAGTTCCGGGATGAATTCCAAGTTGGAGAGAAAAGGAGCAGAGCGGTGTGAAAAGAGTCAGTGGTAGGTGCTAATAATAATAATGATAATGATGCGTTTGCATGGATGGAAGGTAAATAGGAAATGACGGAGGAGAGTTAGTGCGTGAGTTGATGGACTGTGACTGGGACAATGAAGGGAGCCAGTATTGGGGGTTGGAGAATGAGAATGTCAACTTTGACCCTAAAATATGGTTTTGATGAGAATGACAGTATGAGAGTAGAATGAGAGATACGGTAGGTACCTGCGTTCCTTGTCCGAAGATATGGCCGGAGATAGGCTATTATGCTGATAAAGATGCAGATATGGGTTATGGCTTTGAAATATGTCATGTACATAGGGAATGAAAGAAAGGGAAAAAAACTCGTGTGATGTCATCGAGCATGAAAATCTTCTTTAGCTCTGTTCTGGTTCTGGGAGAAAAAATGTTTTCTCAGCAAATGACACTGATAGGATCTCCAGAGGCTTGGCCTTATGGCCTCAGCTATACTCATGGCAGATAGAGACTCGATGGAGAGAAGCGAATGGCAAGATGGAACGATGGATGATGGAAGGATAAGAGTTTAATATGAAATACACATATCTCTGCATTCTCCACTCTGACTCTACTCTCCCACATTCTCCTCAGCTCAGATAAGACAACAAGAGAAAAGAGACACGCTGAAAAGTGGCTGACTTTCCGTTACTCTTCCCCAAGAATCCAACCTTGAGCCAGAGTCGCATCCGTGCCTACCTTCCTCCTCCAGACGCACCGAGCCACATACACACACGCTACACTTTCCTCCGTACGTCTTTTTTCGCCGTGTGCAATAAGACGTACGATTAGTTGTTATGTGTTTATTCTCTGCCATTCGGCTTTTCTTCCCTTCCCTCCGCGAGCACGTCTTATTTCCCGTGCACTCCCTGGCTTTATTCTTGGTCGCTACCTTAAGCCGTTCCCTCAGTGTGTCATTGTACGAAGGTTGTTCTGGAAGCTTTCCCGGTCCTGCTTCACGCTCGTGCCCCACAAGCCTTTGCGAGTGTTGGTAGGAGGAGCGGGGAGTGTTTACTTGGCTTTATTAATTTGCGTTGACAGAGAGGAAGATACTCGTGTAATTAGAAAGTAATTAAGAAATGAGGTGGGTATGACAATCGCATTTTGATGTTATCTCACGTAGAGTTTTTATCATTTGTGTGATTAGGGAAGTTTCTAAGTTGTTTACCCATTGCTCGACATGCAGATGAGAGCAAAGTTTGAAGTGAAGACTGCGCAGTATGGTTATCTGGTGGATCCATGTAGTTTGGAATAAGAAGTGGAAGAATGGGGAAATGGTGGCGTAATAAAGTCATCAGATAATTCCGCGTACCTGCTCCACGATGATTACAAGATGCGTTGTGGAAAGGGAATTGTGGGGATTGGATTATTTGTTGATTGGGTGGGGAGGAGCGTGTTGGTGTTGGAGGGGAGCGAGTGTGTTGCGTAACAATCCCATGTCTGAGTAATGATATGTGAGTTGAGAGAAGAATGGGGAGGGGGCTCGGGCTTTGGTGTCATGATGACGAGGACGATAATGATGCGAGGCTGATGAGAATTAAGCGAGTTGTGCGGAGCGGGAGCAGGGAGTCGTCCGTGTAGGTGTCGGCTGGTAGGAATAAGGAAGGACATTTAGCGTTTGCAGTCGGTTCCGTTAATGTATGTAAAAAGTAAAAATGAGATTTGTGTGGATGGGAGATTGTACATGTACAGTTTCCATTGCACTGCAGATTGTGTATGGATGGATGGATGGCTGTGTGTTGGTCGTTGGTTCGGTAGTTGAGTTTTGGAGGGAGAAAATCGGGGTTTGGAGCAAGAAATAAATGCAGTGTGAGAGACAGGCGCATTGGAGTGAAAAACATCTTTTGTTCATAACTGATACGGTTGGTGGAATGGTGCGAGCTTATCAGTTCACTTCTGTTTGGCTCCGAGTAGGATGGATATTAAGATATTCTAATGACTCAAGTGATAAGGAAAAGCCTGCAAAATAAAGATAAATTGAAGATAGTCCGACTATTGGATGGATGATAAAAGCTTGGTCTGGAAAGACGAGATAAGACAACGTTACGATAGCGAGCTTCATTTCAGCTCAAGCGACAGCACAGCCTCCTGATTCTCTCCTGATAAAACCCGCTTCATCAGTTTCCAAAATTCCAAAGTCCCTACCAGTTCCTCCTTCCATCACATCACCCGCACCTATGCACCGAAACAGCCAGTCATACCCGCCCGCACTGCACCACACAACACAATACAATCCAATACTTTTACGCTCACTATCTCCGCACTCGTACTCCCAACTCTCCACCCGCCACGCACAATACACCAACTAAAACCAGCTAAAACCATGAACAAATAGCAAATATCCAACACCCTTTCCCGTCTCACTATCGCTCCCGACATCTCCTCAAACACTCAAATACGAATATCACGCCAAAGCACCAGAGCCCATCAATATACCTACCTGCTCAAACACCAACTTCACCCGCACTGGACCCTCCGCATTCCCACACGTCCACCTACACACATACCTACACCGACTCCTATCACCCGCCTAATCATCACCAATCCCACTTCTCACATCCTCTCTAATGCACTCTTTCCCATTCCCACTTCCAC
Source organism: Ptenothrix huangshanensis (assembly GCA_036851915.1). NCBI lineage: Eukaryota > Metazoa > Arthropoda > Collembola > Symphypleona > Dicyrtomidae > Ptenothrix > Ptenothrix huangshanensis. The sequence goes on along the minus strand of JAAXYX010002015.1, from coordinate 3,410 downwards.
TTTACTCACCCCATACTCTCGCCTTTCTACTCCTCAAACAATCCTTCCGCACATACGCCACATTCTCCGCAATAATCCCCAAGTGTCTTCCAACAATCACTTTCTGCTCTCTTCACTTCCCTCCGTCAAACATCTCTGAAGGATTTGACGGACGATTTGAGCAAGTTCCGATTCCAACACAGACAATGATGACGACGATGACCGCGACAGAAACTGGACTGCGTCTCGCCTCCCTTCCCGCTATCTCCGTTCGCAGAATGCAGATATGCACACGCACCAGATAGCGACCGACAGAGTGCCAGATCCAGAAAGCAGTGGAAACCTTTCTGTGAACGGATTCAACCGGAACTTGCTATCAGGGGGGACATCTTTCCCTCCTCACTCTCTTTCCATCTCCATCCATCCATCCGCATGCATTCATTCATTGATTGTGTCGCGACTGAAATAACGATATCAGATCCTCCTGTCATTGTAACATTACAGTTTCCTCCACCACCAAACTTTTCTATCTCGCTTTCATATTCCAAAGCTGGAAATTTAAATGATAGCCATACATTCATTCATTAGTCCGTTGGGGTTCCATTCACGTCTAATTGCCAACGGAGATACGGCTGCTCCACTTCGACCTTCTTCCTATTTTTTACTGCGAAAAGAGCTAGAGGAGGAAAAGTGGATCGATTCCCTTCCTCTCCGCCATGGTCACTCGCTCTTTCAATAATAATTCCTAAATAAATGTGGTGAATAAATGATTGAGGGACTGGTGACGATCACGCTGACTGCTCGAGTCATGTTGTCAACATGGAGAGCTCCATGTGGAAATCTTGTCTTCCTCTTGTCCTCACTTGTTGTTGTGGTTGACAAGACTTGGGAAGAAATATGAGAGGTTTAGGCGGAATGTGACGGAGCCATAGTGATGCTCCTCGATGTGGTTCTGTATCCGATTCTGGTTGTTTGTGTTTGTATTGGTGTTTGTGTAGCGGAGCAGAATGATGGGTTGTAGCGAGGCATAAGTTTATGCACATAGAACTTGAGTCAGTTCCGTCCACGTCCGCGTCGTCATGGTGATAAGAATCAGGGATGCTATAAGAGGCTCAAGAGGGATACGATAGGATAGGAAGGGATAGATAGACGATAGGAGTAGAAATTGAGAAATGGAGAAAGAGCAAGAGAGAGAGAGAGAGAGAGAGAGAGAAGAGTGAGAGGATGTTCATTGAGCAAGAGCAAAGAGTAAGTTTTGATGGTCTGAAAACCGGTTGATAATGATTCGTCGGAATGGAAACTAATTGCGACGGATGTTGTCTCGAGATTTTGGTCCGAATCAATCTCTTCCTTTTCAACAGTATCATCCACGTTGACTTGATCTGCTCGAGTCCTCAGTGCGAGTTACGAGTATCAAGTGTCAAAGTAAAAGCGGGATGCGCTCGTATTCTAATCTCTATTGTTCTTGTGTGTAGCACTGAGTAGCCAAAGCCAACCGAGTACATAATAATGGAGCGATATTATCGCGGTCGCTATAGCTACACACACCCGAGGAATGGTTAGGCAGGGAATCCGCGTAGAGAGCATGTCATTGGAGGGAAGGTTAGTGGCGAGGCTTGTCTGGTCCGGTCGCATCTCCCCCATTATCATATTATTAGTTCCGTAATGATTTTAAATAGTCTTTGGACTGGGTTTATCTGTCAAGTGTAGAGTGACATGACATTGCACAGTTAGAGAATTACCATGGCATACATGGCTGTAGACTGGAGACAGAGACAGGCAGTGACAAGTGTACATTAGCTCAGATATCTGTATCTATCGGGGGAAATTGAGTCAATCAAATGCGAAAGGATACTCAGCGACTCAAGTCAAGTGCGAGCCAAGACACTTCTCTTGCATTGGTCATGGATTAAAAGGGACGATAAGGATTGATTGGTATGCATCGCATGGATGTTGCGAGTGAATTAGGATTGGAAAGAGAAAAGAGGCAAATTGGATGGTGAGGAAGATGGGAAGGGAGCGAGAAGATGTTGTGTGACGGAGACGACGAGATCAAGTGGAAAGGAGACGGAGTAAAAGAGTTGGGGTAGATACGCAGATAGATGGATGATTGGGGAGGCAGAGGTGAGTCTTCATGGAGGCCTTGTTTGACAATTATAGCGTAAAAGTGTCCATTAAGGGTGATGGGTTGTACGGTTATAAGATAATGATGATAATGATAGAAAAGTTTCCAAGGGATAATAGTCGTCGTTCTTGTCGTCTATAAAGTAAGGATGGTCTTGCCCAAGCTCAATAAAATGATGTTATCGGGGTCGTTTAGCGCATTTGGGTGTCACCAATCTGCCATCAGAAGGGACAATTGATACCTTCCCTTCCTTCTCCAGACAGCTCTTGTCAACGCCGCACTCTCTCGCTCCTCGCTCCTCGTCCCTATCTCGACTCACTCTTTCCATTCCATCCATCCCCAGACTCATACACCTGCCTCAGCTCCAAACACCTTCCATCTCACTCCACGTCTTTCCTCACTCACGCACTTCCTAATGAGCTGAGAGCGCTTCCCAAAACAAACCAATTGCACATGTCCACAACAAACCGTACTAATAGTCCTATAATCATCCTATCATCCCCACCACTTGTCCCAACCACTCTCCACGCACCTTCCTATCATCCACCAGCAATCCGAGCATCTTTCCCCAATCATCACACAATAATTACACTCCAAGTGTCCAAGTGTGGCCAGGGTGGACACGCACAGAGATACATGACTATCTCTACCTATACCTTCTCTGTGGAAACCTGAGCAGGTAGCTAAAGGAGATCCAACTGTCAACTCCAACTCACTGCTCTATCGCTCTCCGTACAATTCTTACTCCAACTCAGGAAATTGATTCTCCTTCTACTCTGCACATATGTTCAAGTAGGAACCACAACTTGCTCCTTCTCCTGTCGTTCAAAGTCAGTCCTGAAGGTTAAGGAAAAAAACACCGATGTAGATAAATCAGTCAAGGTTGATTATTAACGCTAACGCTACGAGTACACCCACTCACTCAGTTTCACTTTCTTCTCCCTCAGTCAACGCAATGTGCTCAACATTATTTCCTGTGTACACAGGCATCGGCCTACTTGCTACACATTCCTATTCACATTCCTCCCTTACAGGCCAATTCAAATTAGTGCAGTGAGGAAGTTCCTTTGTGATGTGCTTTGGGAAAAGAGAAATGTATTCGCTCCAATCACATTAGCAAATGCAACTTGTTCTTATAGTTAGACTGATCTTCGCATGTTAAGGCAACTCAAATTGTGACTAAAAGTGGTGTTAGTGTGAATAAGTATCTTGACTGCAGCATCCTTCCCTTTGATCAGCCCGCCATCTGTTTTCTGGACCAACAACTACTTCCTTCTCATCTTTGTCTTTGTCACCATCCTGTCCA
>JAAXYX010002014.1:0-19446 GCA_036851915.1 Ptenothrix huangshanensis | reverse complement strand
GGTAAAGGAAACCAACTAACAATGTAGCTGTTTCTGAGCTGACCGGCAGACGGACAGTGTGCTGCTTCATTCTAGCACAGAAGTAACTACTTGCAATTTGCAGTCCAGGGTCCGGCGTTCTCATTTCTCGAATTAAATATTTTCATGAAATTTATTTTTGAAAAGACTGCAACAATCATTTTGTTTGTGGTCCTTGGATATCAGTTTTATGGAAAGGTAAAAAATCAGGTATCCATGGGAAAAATCACAAACTAAAACCCGGAATTTGACTGATTTCGCGGCCGCCGTTGCGGGAGAAAAATTAGTACGCACAACTAGATATTATGACACGTCAATGGCCAAAATTTGAGCCCATTAGGACGGTAACTTTAGGAGTTAAATAGGGAACAAAAAAAAGGACCACAGACGCACATTCGACTATCGCATAAGCCAAACTTACTACGTAAGCGGCTAAAAATAAGAATTGAAAACTTCACGGTACAGTTCCAAATGCAGCGACAGTTGCAAGCTGCTTGGTTCAAAAAGTTAGGCTGCCGATAATTGAATACTTTGGGAGGAATCCAATCAGAAGATTGTATGGATTCCGAAGAGCCTGAGCAAAAGAGTGTGTGGTCGAAAGGGTGGAAGGTCACAAAAGTGTGAGACCAGTGGAGTTAGGCTCCTAAGTAAAAGTCCAGCTACCTTGCAGCAGCCCATGGTATGATTTAAGACTGAAGTCGAGTTGAGACGGCGGCTGAGAAACCTATTTTGAAATAAAGCTATGGAACGTAAAAAAAGTCATTATGTCAATGTTAGCGAGTGTGAAAATACTCTCACGATCCTAAGATTACTCTTGACACCTGTTCAATGCAGTGTATTTTTTGAAGGAGGGAAACTTGCTGGAATAGTCTATTCCAGAGTGGAGTGTCATACCGAAATGTATGACTACTAATACTGAATCTTATCCTTTTAGTAGTTTTACACTCTCCTTTAGTCGCAATCCACTGGGCTCACTCTCTCGTGACCACATCCTCTTCTGGCGGCACTCTTCTGAATCCAATCAATCTTAATCTACTGAGTTTTTCGCGAAAACTCCAAAATGGCGCGTTTGATGGTGAACGCGACACTGAGTTTGCAGTTAAAAGATTATTCATCCAGTACTCTCAAGGAATAGATTTATCCAGTTTGGTCAGCTTTTTCAAAATCAGAGGGCATCATACCAAAATGTTTCCTAGTTCGTGTACCTTCCCCTTTCACCCCATCACCCTTTGTAAGGACTAAATTGCTTAGCCTTCAACCAGCCTTCTCTTCACACCTGTCTTAACCACCCTCATCCTTCCCTACGGTCTACTTGTGTGCCTGCTTTGTTGGAAGGCGACGACCATTGACTTATCCAATTTTCTTGCGGTGCAAAGTGGCGCTGATCCGCAAATTCGTAGAAGCAATGCGTCCCCCCAATACGCGCGGCGCTTTGCATTTGGGATTTGAGGATGAGCCAGCGGAACTTTGCATTTTGCATCGCGCGCAAAATGGATACGCGACACTTTGTCTCTTCACTGACGACTTGTAATCGGATATGATTCAAACATTGAGTATCACACAACTGTGGAATATATTATTTATGGAATAAATTCCTCAGCCGCCAAACTCGATTTCAGCTTTTAATCATACCATAGACTGCTGCAAGGTAGCTGGAAGTTTGCTGAGAACTCAGGGAGCCGAGCAAAAATCCATGTCCAGCTACCTTTATACTGCTGCTTGCATTTTTTTCTACTGTATTCAAATAGTTAAAAAAGTTAGTGTTATTAATCTTTTTGTTTTTTTTGTTCAGTAGAAATAGAAAAGATCGATAATTAATTTCAACATCTAATAAACTGACATAGCAACTTGAGCTATACGATGTCAGTCTCTGCTTAAAAGACGTTTTTCTTCTCCCGCCGCTCAGCCCGCCGTCCGATGCGACTGCAATGCAATCCTATAAAATTGATGCATACGAGAAACCTGGGTGGGCATAACTTATCGAGGTAATATTCATTACGACCGTAATCGCCTGCACGCACATGTTTTGGAATATTTATTGCCGCCGCTAAACGAGCCACCCGATTCGGTTCAAGTAAAGCCAAGAATGTGTATATGCATTAGGTCTATTTGTGCGCAAAGTTTTAGTCAGATCCGACAACAAGTGTAGCTTCTACAATCAAAACACTTCACGGTACAGTTCCAAGAGCCAGCGACAGCGCAAACTTATACGAAACATAAGTACCGGAAAGACATTTCGGCGAAAAGTATAATCCGCAGACACTGGACCGAACAAACAGTTCGAGCGAGACATTAAACCGATAGACAATTCGTCAAGCAAAAATAACGCTGACTTTCCACCGGCAGACATTGGGAAGGCAGACTTTCCACCGGCAGACATCGGGAAGGCAAACTTTCCACCGGCAGACATGGGGAAGGCAGACTTTCCACCGGCAGACATCGGGAAGGCAAACTTTCCACCGGCAGACATTGGGATGCCAGACTTTCCACCGGCAGACATTAGGATTCCAGAACTTTTACCGGCAGACATTGTGTATGAAAACATGCATGTTACTGATTCTAATATTTAAAATAATTAAAGCGCGAATTCAATGCCACAGCATATTCGCAATTTCAATGATCAGCAAATCATTGGGCAATTTTTCCATGGATGGTTGGGCTGCTGCAGTACTAGTTTATGGTACAGGCAGGCAGATTTTGGCGTTTTTATGGGCCAGAGCACGATGCGCCTACAGTACTCACTTGTTAGTATTGACAAGCGAATATAACTCATGAGTAACAGATGCACACAGGATGAATTTAATGCTGGAGTTTAGAGAGTCAAAGGAATACAGCATAAACGTTGAGCATAAGTACTGATTCTATCGCCGTTTAAGAAGCAAAGTGGGGCATATCCAGTTCTAAATAATGGAAAAGTCATGACATAAGTGATTATACTCACATCACCTTACACAGTTTAGTAAAAAAGAAAAAGTTTTCAGTAAAATATTCAAAGATAGCAGACCATGACATAAGTATTAACTAATGTAGTACCACATCACAATAAGCACCTAGGAATAAATTAATGACAAAAGAAACACATGATTAAATCAAACAAACGAATAAATTGTTAGTATTGAACAGCTATTGGGAAGGGAGTTATTATCAGAGTTATTAATAGAGCAAAGCTCATCAAAGATCTCATCGAGCTTTGATATATCATCAGAATTAATTTTGTTTAGTTCGCGAATTAAGGACGGAACAACATAGTGAAAATATCTATTACGTTGACATAATACAGAAAGAAAGTGTGTTTAAGATCTAGTTAAATTACATAATTTGATACTAGGGTTTAATATTGGTCTGAACCTGGGGGATAAATACATGCCATTTCCTAATTTTAATCCAAGTTTAGAGATTCGATCAAGTATAGAAGCCAATTTAATGTCATGTAGGGTATCCTTATAATTATGTGAACAAACTTTTGATTTAATAATAACTGATAAACGACATTTTTCTAACTGGGTTAACTTGTTTTTGTAAGATATAGTGAGATTAAAACTCCATGTGGGAATTGCATATTCAATTTGAGATCTAACATAAGTTTTATATACATTTAAGAACTCAATCGAACTAAAACCGAATTGTCTTAACTAACGTGTAAATTTTCCTACTAGCTATTTTAATACCAGTTGTTTATACCTAATGATGGGGACTTTTTGGTCCAGTTAAAAAATTGATACACTAAATAATGCAAATAAGGTACCTAATATGAATATGTAAATTAGTACTGAAATAAAAAAACAAAACCCAACGTAGCCGCGTATGGGAGTGTGATGAAGATTAGGTGTAGCATATAAGTTCATTCTTCCCCCTGGAACCCCACGTCTAACTTACGAAATATTTAAATAATGGGATAATAAATGGAACGAGCACAAATAAATACGCAGTACAAACTGTTGTATTTGCAAAAAAATATTGGGGTATGTAAATGGAACCTGTAATGCAAATAGTGATTTTAGGCATTCGTACGACACATAGCATACATACAGTATACATATAGCTTTGGTCATTTACATTTTCCCAATGTACGAACGTAAAGGCTTTATTATACTTTACCAAGACTGAGACATTAAAAAGCAGTGGCGTACCTAGGATTCTTTTCCTGGCCAGTTAGAGAAATCATGTAATATTTATTGTACATATTTATTTACGTAAAATACAGTAGCACAGTTTTTAAAATTATAATTTATAACCTTTGCTAGTATTCCTGCAGAAATTCAAACACTGAGAATATTTTTATTTCTTACCCGTTTATTACTGCGGCGACATATGCTACCTGTTGCTACGCCACTGCTAAAGGCAATTATACGGCAATAAGCCTTCCGATAATTTCTCACTAAAGATAAATAACTGAACTAAGGGTGCCGTTGTCTATACCGTAACGTTTAAAACGAACGGATGTTTTAATTCTATAATCCGAATTCACGAACAGAAGTGCAGTGTAATATTTCGACACAATTACTTAGTAAGTGAAAGATTTTCCGTAATACGTGCTTACAAGGAACTTCGCGGCTCACTGAAATACGATCTGTGAAGACTCAGAGTAAGCATTTTCCTTCCAGTGGCGTGTATTGTACAGTAGATGGTCGTAGACGTCGAATGGAAAGAAAACGAAGACACGGAATATCAGTTTAAAGTAATTACAGGAATTGAAAGCCTGGAGTTTAAATTGGTTCCATGATTGAAACTATTCACAAATAATTAATTGAAAATCCGTAAATATTTCCGTTGGGAAGGGGGCACCTATTATTAAGATAATTGGACTAGTACTTGTCACATTTTTTTCATAGTTAGTACTTATTGCAAATAAGCAGTGATTGTCTAATCAACAACTAGATCGCGTTTTTGTCACTTGATTCTCCTACAATTCTGATTCCTTTACTATATTATAGTGTACAAGTAAAAACTATTATAACAAATTTCTATGTGATTATAGACTCTCAACACTGGACAACCTGGAAAATCCCGCTTGGTCCATTTCAAGTAGACTTTATTGTTTACAAAATTGGAAAATGAATGCATGAGTTTAGTCGTTTTATCTAAATACTTGACACCTACACTGTATATACCTTTTATTAAATTTGTACTTTTTAACTTGTTCCAGATTTTTCTACCCAAAAAGTCCGTGAGCAAATAAAAAAGTGGCCGGGGATAATTGTACGCCTTCTCATATCCGAAAGGGTAGTAAATTGCTATCTAGTATACTCTCTTTCTACTATACTCATGTCGCTTGGGTGGGTGTTCGTTTTGCCAGGGATAAAGTCTTTGATGAGTTATTGAGCAATTTAAATAAAATGGATTTTTTGATTAACCATTATTAGCCGGAAATTGCGCATCTTAGGCCGGTGTTGGAATACGTCTGGGATCCACACGACGAAAATCGACAGAAGACAATTTTAGACATTCAACAAATACTTGTTGCAATTGAAGGAAAACAAAAAGAAAGGAAGGGAGAAAGTAAGCTACCATTGAAGAAGCTTGATCAGGATATGAACAAGTGCATAAAGACAGGAAGAGTTGTGAGAAAGTTCTTTCCGGAAACTTTGGAGAGCAAAAACAGAAAATCCAAAAAGATGAGTCCTGGAAAAATGGATCGGAAAACCAAAAGAAGAGGGAGAAGAAAAAACTTAAACGAATGAAAAATAATCTCCAAATTAAAATGAGTCGCTGAGCACGTAAACATGTAAATATTTATTTAAATTAAATTATCCATCTAGATCAAATTTCCCAAATTATTAGCAAACTAAATTTAAAACAGTATATTGTAGTAATAACTAAAATGTATAGTATAATTACATAAACTTAACATTATAGAAAATACGAAAATTTTAAAAGCCAATTAATTCCAGATACGGATTACTAAAATAATAAAATTAGCCTATTATACTAATTTATTGGGGTCAATATCTTTACTCACTGCGTTATGTATATCTGCTACTCAAAAACTCCGAGTTAGAATATCTTATTAAATTAGTATTTTTTATGTAACTGGGCTATTATTTTATATTCAATGCTCTATCCATGGAACTTATATAGTTTGTAATTGCTTTCTATAGGTTGAAGTGCTACAATTTTGTACACAGGTATTTTGGATGGGTCAGTTTGAATGGCTACTTATGTCTAGAATGGATAAATGGTATAATAAAAGGTTAGAGCATCTTTAGTGCTGAGAAAAATCAAAATGTAATTACTTTTTCTGGTAGCCTGGGTTTATTGTCCTTTCACTGGCTACGTCACTGAGATACCAGTGGATGTTCTTGTCAAATTTGAAAACTGATTAATAATGAACCGTATGAAAATTGACAATAGTGAAGTCTTTAAGCTAACAAGTTTATACCACAATGAATTGTGTATTACATAATAAGAAATGTAACAAAAAATCTCTAAATGCTTCACTTTCTACTTCCTCATGTACGGTTTTAACATGAAGCAATACAAACAAATATGATTAAATGCAAAAAAATAAGAATCCCAAGCCAAGCCAAAATCCAAGCATTAGTGTCAAAAGTAAACTCTCTGTCTGGAATGTTTGCACTATTGCTAGCAGTAAGATTCAAAACTGGTACCTTCTGCATTCATGTATCATCAAATTTACTGTTTGAAATCTGAAGAAAGACATAGGATATTTGTGCCAAAAGAGTCTCCTAACTTTGACCATATTGTTGAAAACGTCACAAATATTGATTCAGTAATTGTAGTTGTGAGAAGCTTACAATAATAAGGTCGTATTTTGATTTTATCATTAACAATTGTCATGCAGTCACAGTTAAATTAAATTCAACAGCACGAATTTTTGGAAACTTGTATGTGCTTATATGGTTGGAGCAGTTTATCTCTATTTTGTCTGAATTTGTGATTACAACTTTATTGTCCTCAATTTGTGTAATCGACAACTCCCTGCTTTGGCTGCAACGAAAAGCACAGGATAACTGTAATTCCGACACCGCTTTATTTTTTAAAATACCAATTGCGAAGTCCAACGACTCACTAGAATCGTATGAGAATTCTGGAATCAGACAAAGTTTATGTTTGTTTACAGGACATTCTTCTAAAAGATGTTTGGTGATAAGGACCGATTTATCTTTAGATGTGGCTAAGTGCAATGATTCAGACGGGTATAATGAGCATGTTTGGCAAGCATAGGCAAACTTATGATGGTGAATTTTATATAATGTAAATGCACTATTTTTGGGTCTAAGTGGTACTGAAACAATTACTGCGAATATTAAACTGAAAAAACAATCATAAATTGGTAATTTTAAGTATGTTGAGAGCTGATTTAAAGAAATTGCTAGCTCTTTTCCTACAATTTCCAGCTTTCTACTAAGCTTTTTAAGACTGTTCAGAAATTGGACTTTAGTGACTAACATTAAGGGCAACTCTTTCCTTTTGCACGAGTCAATACTGTGCATTAAAAAATTATGTTCAATTTTAACTAGCATGATTCGATATAATTCAACAACAAAATCCGACTCACGTTCCTCATCTTGCTGCTGTTGTTTCAATTTTTGGACTACATGTTTCTGAAAGATTGTTTTTTTGGATGCGTAGTCGTTTAGATTTTCTTGCATTAGGTAAAAGTTCTTATCTTCTTGAGTAACGCTGTCTTGAAGCTAAAAAATACCGTCAAAGTCTAAATAAAGAGTAGTTTATAATAAAAAATCAATGAAGTGGATTGTTGTAGAAATCTTTACAAATTACTATCTTTCGGGCATTCAAATGCCTATAGAAATGTACAATAGCATTTGCTTTTAATATTTTTAGGAATACTTTAAAAAATCCTATCGTGCGTTTTATTTCTTAGCTAACCTTTTCTGAAGAAGTAAGCCATTTTAGTGCACGAAAGTTCGGAATTTGTAAATCAAGATTTCAAAAACGATCCAATAATTTCAGTATTTTTTAGTATGCTTGAATGCTAATTGTATTTGGATTTTAAACTCCCAAAAAAAATTTTCTACTCGTTCAGCAGCATTTAATCTATACATTAATAGCATTAGCTAAAGTCCATAAAAAAGTATTGACCTGGTTGATGTAATGTTTAATGTGAGCCTCCTCTCCGAACAGCGCATTTGTAAAGGTCGACAACACGCTGTGTGCAAGATATCCAACTGCAAAAATTTCAGCCGCAAGAAATTGTCGTTTAGATCGTTGTACATTCCATTTGTTACCAAGTCCCATTTCTTCATACAAGTCTTGTAAAAGTTTTTCAACGACAGTGTCAATCCTTGTGTCGATCCCGTGCTTTTGGTACCAATAATTACTGTGATTCAGGAACGGATGAAATTTAGGTAGCTTCACTTTAAACACCAGCTTTGCATGTGATTCGTAAAGTATTACATCATCAATCTGAAAAGAATAAAATATTACTCTGGTAAATATATTTAATATGACTGCAGCCTTAAGGTAATAAACCCAACAACAACTTAGTAACAATTGCTTCAATTTACAGAATTTACTCCAATTGAATTATGTTACAGGTTTATATTTTTTTAAGTTATTAGATTCCAAATAAAAGGCAAAAAAAATAATAATATAGTTACCTTTTGCATATACGCTGCTGGAATCACTTTTGCCTTTGGGGTTTTTTGTGCTTGTGCAAAGTAGATGGAAATAGCTAAAGCTATAGCGATAATAAGCCTCATTTTAAGGAGTGGTAAATTGTAGCTTTGAATACAACGGGTGCCAGTTCGCGATTAACAGTATAATTTACCTATCAGCACATTTTGTCTTCATTGCCGAGGTCAGAATGAAATCATGGATAACGAAAACAATGCACTTAGTAACAAATGGAAGCTACCTTTTTTCCACCCTCGGGTGAAGCTTTTGTATTGGACAAAATCTATTGATTTCCTTTGTAGCTTATGACCATAAAAGGAAATGTTTGAAGACATTTCGCGAATCAAAATCGTTGTAACTTTCAGTTGTAGTGCCAGTGCAAATGAAGTGTTGTGAATAAAGGGCTAACACGCCACTTTTCGTCACCGAAGAAAGAAATTTTCTTATACGCTCGAATTTAATCACAAGCCGATTTTGAGAGATAAAAGCAGCAGTCAACGAAGTCTTTGATTATGCTATGCCAATCAACGAAGACGTCACTTCCTCGAAATGTGAAACCTGATGCCTATTGCAAGCATGGTAAGTAATCACTTTATTCTCCTTACTTTGGAAGTGCATGGTAACTATTGAGCACTGAATGGTAATTTATTAAGTAGTCGTTTTTAGTAGGTAGGTACCGTATTCTCTATTTTAGTAAAATCGCACAGCGTGCTGCAAAGCCCAAGACATATCTGGCTACATATAACCCAACATCACTTGTTCCCAATTTGATTAGCACACAAGCACTGCAATAATATCATCTTGCACTAAAAGAGAATAGTTTGGAAATACGTTTTGCGGTTATTTTGCTTTGTGCTCTCAGTAAGTAATCAATCCTTTTGCCTTGGTGTCTACGAGCATTAAAGTATTGTAAGACTAGATACAATTTTTGGTTTTCTGTAAAACAACAATGAATTTTGAGAGTTGTTGCAACCCTTTTAACTCGCACGACGAACTTTAAAGAACCAAAAGAAATTCATCAACGTTTAGGACAGTAACTGCTGAACTTGCAGCTACATCTCCTGTGCATTTAGTGGTTGGGTCCTTGTTGTGTGAACCCTGTAGAACAGCAGTACAAAATTCCAAAGCTGATGCTCAAATCCCATGGTGTAGTAATAAAATTGTAGATAAAGCAAAAAAGGAAATAGTGGTCGACCAAAACAAGTAATAGCATACAACTTTTGTTTTTTAATAAATTTTATTGTTTTCTCATTTTAAAGGTTTTGCAAGTTGCTGTATTGGCGTGTCAAAGATAAAATTCTAAAAAAAATAATTTAATCGTTTTTTAATGTGATTTGTTTAAATCCATTTAAAAAACATCGAGGGAAACGGAAAGATTCATTGGAGAATTTTTTTAAGGTTCAACCAAATCTAGCCCAGGATTGTTACAAATTCAAGCTTACAGTTAAGTCCGGGGATTTGCTGTGTCCCAAAAGCAAAGCTAAGGTTTTGGAAAAGGTTTCAGCTCGTGTTTCAAGGTATCAGCTTAACTGAATTTGGATTTCTTTAATCTATGAAAATATCAATAATTTATCTTAGACGAAATTTGAAAGATAATACAACAAAATATTACGTCGGGGTGCCCGCTGCTCTGATCCAAGTAACCGGCATAAGGGTGTGTTAAAATGGAGTCCCTTCTTTAGGTTTGAAAAGGCAAATGAGACTTACGTCAACCAATGTAAGGCACTTGGTGTAGTACTTAGGACTACATATGTTCGGGATGTCGGAGTAACCTTGACAGCTTGCAGTGCAGTACGTGTTCCGTAGCCGAAAGTGTGGATCCACTGCCAATGAAGATTGAAGAGGATGCTCTCGCAAATGATCTTGTTATTGAATACGATTCAGCTGATAGCGCTTCAAATGCTGTATCGGATCAAAGTGAGTACCAAGATTCAGATAGGGAGATAGAAGATATTAATTGTTTACTCACCAAAATTCGTGTTCGTAAGTTACAAAAATCAGATTGTAGCTCAAAAAAATAACTACAAATGGTATACAACAATGCAAATTCTAACCAATCGCATCTTTTGAATACTTTTTCAACTGTGGACGTTGATTATGACAATGAAACTGGTTGTCATTGTAAAAGTTGTTTGATATGTATTGATAACTTTGTTGAACGTTTCCAAAATTGTACAACACGAAAGGAAATATATCTTGTTTTAACTAGCACTCCAAAGAGTCTAAGCATTAACGAGCTTCAGAGGCATTTTAACATCTCACAAAGGATGGCGGAGAATGTCTCCAAGTAAAGGAAAGATGGCCCTTGTACAGCACCTTCTGTCCGCGCAGGAAACAAACTAAGTTCGGATATAGTCGAAAAAGTAACAAAATTTTATTTAGATCCATGTAATACTCGCATTATGCCGGGATACATTTTTGATAAGGACAATAGAAAATGGAAAAATTATTAAAACTCCTCACTCTAAACATCAAATGATGTCAACTCTTAAAGAGTGTTTAATAGAATTTAAAAATCTTCAGAAAGATGTTAAAAATTCTAAAACCAAGTTTACACAATTGCAACCTAGACAATGCGTTTGGGGCTTCAATAAAGTATTACGTCAAACATGCCTTTGCATTTACCATTGCATTTTTAAATTATCAGCTGAAGGCGCAGGTTTCCACGGCAAAACGGAGGAAATTTTGTGTGTCTTTGTGTACTTTGACCGAAAAATGTATGCTGGGATTATGTAAAACGTGCCCTAAATTAGCAGGTTTGGAGGACAAATTTATTTTTCTTGATTGCGAAGAAGTGCATTTTATGAAATGGTCAAATGAAGGTCGGTCATTAGAACTAGTTTCGCGCACAACTACTAAAGAGGAGTATATTGAAAAATTCAAACTGGCGTTAGGTAAAATTGGGGAGCATCATTTTGTTCATACGAAGCAAAAAGCTTTTATTTCACACTTAAAAACTGAATACGTTCAGCAAACTGATTCTGTTGTTTTAAATGTACCTTTGGCGAAAATTTCAGTTTTTTAGTTCGCGATGCGGTCCTAGGATTTCACTGGTGCAACACTCAGGCTACTGTACATCCCTTTGTAATGCACTGGTACTGCCGGTCGAAAAATGAACACAAAACATTTTGTTGGGTGGTTATTTCCGACTATTATGTTCACGACTCAACAACATTTCACGTGTTTTGTTCAAGCGTAATTTTTCAAATCAAAACAAAATTTCCTTGGGTACAGAATATTAATTATGTGTCTGACGGTTGTGCATCACAGAATAAGTGCGCTAAAAACTTTCTAAACCTAGCACATCATTTTAATGATTTTAAAATAAGAGTCAGGTGGACGTTTTTTGCAACATGTTATGGTAAAGATTTGTGCGATGCGTATTCTGGTATTTCAAAAAGAGAGGCACGGCTAGAGAGTTTAAAACGAACATCCAACCCAATCCTTACTCCAAAAGACATTTTACAATATTTATACGTAGACACCACAGATATTGAAAATTTTGTCAAAATGCACCAGTTAGATACACGAAATTCAAAAGCAAAGACGATTTCGGGAACCAGATCATTTCATGACGTGGAACCAAATGAATCGACATTGATTTTTCGAAAAATGTCAACATCAGTTTCATTTTATGAACATCCTATTTTTGTTAAAAAACCAAAAACACTAGAGTGTAGCTTTGCTCAGCTAGGGCCAAAATGTGAAGATTACGTGGCTTTTGTGTATAGTACTAGTAAAGAACTCTTTGCAGGATGTATCCAACAAGTTGATAATGAATGTAATGAAATAGATGTCCGAATGATGGGCAAATTTGATAAAGGGGATTCATTTAAATGGATAGATCCTCCCAAGCTGGTTAGAATATGCTTTGCAGATTTTGTTGAAAAATTAGATCCTCCAACAACATCTAACGGCAGAACATATACTTTCGATTTAGCCCAAATCAGTAATGCTAACGCAAAGCTGGAAAGGCCAACCAAAATGTAGGGTAGTTCTTTACACTTCAGAACTGTTTGCTGCTGTTACGACATCTGAAGTATGAAATGTTACTTTATAGAGTATGAAATGTGAATTTGGTTTTTGTTTATTTGTATGGGTATTAAAAACATATGGGTAATAAATTAGTTAAATGTAATTGATATAAAAAAATAAAATTTACCTTAAAAGGTCTGCTAGTGTATTATTTTACATGGACTATTTGCCAATAAAAATTAAAATTATGACATATTATTATTTGCTTGTAATAAATTCTTAGTTTTTATGAATGCATCTGCAGTTCGTGCACTCTTTATTATCATTTAAATGAACATGGAGTAATGGATTTGAAATGCATGAAACTCTGTTGAGGGAGTTACTAATTCCCATCAATAGTTTAATAAGTAGGTTCTAGATGTTTTTCAATTTCATGGGCGGATTACATTTAAGACCTCTGAGGGAGAGCTGGGAGTAACATACGACCGAAATACAAAGAGCAGCATATGGGCACCTTTACTGCACTCTAACTTTGCATTGTTTTTCTTTGTTTTTTAACTCGGTCTTACGGTCGACCCCAACTGTTTTTTAAAAAACTCAACTGCATGACTGGTGCATTTTTTTGTGGTGAATTGATTGCGCGTTGAAAGTTTTGTATAATGACTGAAATGGGGGAGGGGTGATATGGGGAAGCTAAGACGATTTTATGAACGTCGATGTGAACAGCCCTTCCCGTTCAGGCACGGCTGCACTTAACTAACTCAAATCAATTGATGCATACTTTACATGAAGGTGTTAATAGCTAGGACTCAATAGCAGGCCATATTTTTGAACTGAACCTTAAAGTACCCATTATTACAATAAAACTAAATATAAAGCAAAACGAAATAACGAGCAAAGCGTATACGTTTTGCTCTTATTTTATTTAAACTAGTTCTTGTTGTAGGCGACGTGTTCATTGTAGAAAAATGATTGTAATAGGGAAACGGGAGATGCTCAAGCTGCGAATTCATTGTAATGCTCAAGCCAAATGATATAACTGATGCCGATTTGAAAGAATGAAACAAAAAGCAAGAAAATCAGCCCTGGATTGTACGTTTGTACTTCGTATTTGCAGAATATTAATTTCCAAGAGAGTTAGTTTCAACTGTCGTCACAATTCTATGAAACAATTGAAGTTTCGCTTTTGTTCCACTGAGTAAGTTGTAGCATAGTAATTTATTATTTGATTTTTTTTTCATCCTGTAATAATGGCATTAAATATTGTAATTCAGGAATTTTATTGTTGATTAAAACACACTTCCAGTTTATCTACGTGTGCATTAAATTGTGAACCGTAGCAACTCCGGCCATGGTGGAGAATGGAATTCTTGAATTAATGCTAATTTTATTTCCTTTCCCGCCGACAAACCCGCCATCCAATACGACTGAATTCAGTAATGGTGACCTAGATTGACCTACGCAATATGTGTGAAAAGTTTCATCGAGATACGTTGACGTTTGCGGCTGCTACGCTTAGAACGTACATAAATCGAACTCCAGCTGCCAAACCTACCAATCAATTTGGCTGATATTTTGTGCAGAAGCGTAGACCAATAATATAGACTCGTTCACAGAATTTCATTTAAATACTTGGATAACTGGGACCATTAGAGACAGAAATGTTTCAATTTTTAAGGCGCTCCCCCTGCCAAACCCGACGTCCAATCTTGGTCAACTCTTAAATGTGTATTTACGTTAGTGTTACTTGTGTGCAAAATTGCATTGAGATCGGATAATAAATGCAATTTGTAGAACCAAAAAACCAAAGCTGGGGCGGACGAAATCTGGAGAAAAAGACGATTTGAATAACTGCGCTGTCGCTACCTAAAAATTGGAATATTCGAAAAAGTGTGAATTAAAACGATTGGTCATTTTTAAAATTTTAAACCGCAAATTCCTTATGTCATTTTTCATACAAAATTTTACACTTTTTGTAACTAACTGTTAATTTCTAAATAGGAATGAAAAAAATACCTTGAGTCACCTGTGCCTGTGAAAAATATAATCAAATGCCTACAGCAAGCAAAAGAACGTGCTTCATTTTTGAACTAATTTTTTATTAACCTAAATTATTTTCTCCACTAATCACTAATAAACTCCCTTACTATTTTCGAGTTATTCCTACTGTGAACAATTTGTGAATATTAACTCCGTAGAGGTGACGATTCGATATTTGCCTGCGTGATTGACCCGCATGATTTATACCAGGGGCGTACCTAGGGAAGGTCCCTGAATGCTGAGGCAGCTCCCAAGATATTGAAATGCTTCAACTTTTCTAAAAAGGTTCTTATCGACAAAATTGAGTATTTTCTCCAACAAAGTAGAAATTCGCCATTTTGTGAAATTTGAGGTGTACTCAAACAAAGTCGAGTTAATGAATTATCGGCATTAATTATTGCATGAAACTTTACGTAAATAGGGGCATTTATTTCATGCATGCCGTGATCGTTTCTAAGAAATACTTCGTCTAATTACACGAACAAAGGATTTGGTGGTGGAGAATTGTGTAATTGAGTGTTCACATTGATGCCTTAGGCTTGAAAAAAAGATAATTAAATTGAATTTCCTTGTCAGAAGAACCGCACATCTCTTGGGACATAATAAATTCTGGTTTTTAGTTTAAAAGACAAGGAATGAACAAATGGGAATTCAAATGTGGCGTTTCATGTAAAGGCTTTTAGTTTATGCAATAAAATGTAAAAATTATTTCCTCGGCAAAAAAAAAACGCAAAACTTACACACTACGCTGGTAATTCTGATATTTTTTCTTTGGGTGTCGGACAGCAGTGCTTGAATGGCTAAAATGTTTTATGGAATCCATTGTTTTTACATAACACAGGATTGCAGTTCCAATTAGTCATGTGTTAAATAGCGGGTTTACGGTTTCCGCATATTTGCATGTCTTTCGTGTTTAAATACTCACGTATTTATTACACTGAAGAAATTGAAGCTTCAAGTTTACATTTGTAAAAAGCATAGGCAAAATGTCATGACTTGCTTGTTTTAAAAATTATTACAAAACATTCTCTTGTCTAATAAAACGATCATCTATTAGGGTATAACTCGCTGACCCTTAAGTTCTATCTGATATTTGTATTTTACTTCCAGATATAAAATCTAAAAGTCAACTGAAAAAAGAAACACAATTTTCATACGTACTTGCAATTTTGGCAAAACACCTTTCGCCTTTTCAGAAATCCTCACACACCGATTCAAGCATTTAAAGCATTTGGATTCAAACTTATAACAAAAACCACAATAACTTTTGCGTTTAATTAAAACCTTTTAGGCCTTTGTATTAAAACATAACGATTTAGCAGCATAAAAATGTCGCAAAGAAAAACCCAAAAAATTTCAAAAAACCAGTCAACACTTGTAAAATTTCTAATGTGCTTAGCTACAAGTCCCATAACTTTTTGTTTGAATTGTGATACTCAAACATCAGGCAGACCCACAATACAAAATATAATCGAGCCTCTTAGTTCATGTCAATTTTTTCTCGAAGTTTCTTCTCCAAATCAGGCAGCTTTGAATGCCATAAACTACGAAGTGCATGCAATGAAAGAGCATTCGATCCATGCTACAATTTTTAACTCCTCCCTTGTAGAGTTGGAACGAAGTGAGCGCACAGCGGGCAGATTTGGAAGCCATAATTGTGTGGTGCATGTTTTGGTGTATTTGCCCGCAACTACTACGGCGGAGGAAGAGGTGGATTTCTATTTCGAAAATGTAAATCCTGACTTGGATTTGGTATTTATTTTAAACTTTTTGGAACACCCCTTGCCTTGGTCGTGGTACAGTGACATGGAAGAACGTCAGTACCGTCTGCCGAATTACTTTTTGCTTCTTGAAGTCACATCAACGTCTGTTTTTGGAGAAATCAGCATAGAATTTATTTGGAAAATCAATTTTAGACAAACACCGACATTGGCTCTGACCTTTTCGGGAATAAACTCTCTCGCTACGTGGACATCGTATGACTCTGTTCTCAAACAGTTTGTGAGTATGGCGCGGGATATGAATGGGTCACCGGTACTAGTTATAGCTGGCAATAAACATGGCTTTGACTGGCGTGTGTTAAATCACCCACCTGGTAGTTACTTAAAACATGGTTTGGGCTTTCCAACAATCAAGTTTATAAATGAAATCACTTCGCACATGAACCTCTCAATCAGGACGACGAAAAAACCATCTGATTTTGCTCAAGAACTTAACCTAGGTATAATAACCGACGGCTACCTAACGAATTGCAAAGAAGATATTTATACTCGACAAGTTCATTGGATTGTAATTGAACTAATTGTTATGTACGGTCTAAATGTACACAACGATTCATGGATAGGACTCAAAGATCTCGTGCTCCCTTTCACATCCACGGTGTGGATACTCGTAGCGACCTCTTCGTTGTCTCTCGTGGTTTTCGTAACAGTCGACTGCAAGAGAAACAGAAGTCAAATGTCGATTGCAACAATAAGCCTCATGGTTTTGATTCCCTTTTTGAACCAAACGATGGATGTGAGTGCCAACAAATTCCGGTGGAAGTTCTTGTTGACAGGATGGATTCTTGCAGTGGTGTATCTCGTAAGTGGCTACACGCTACACCACACAGCTCCAAAGTTCCACTGTAGTTCCCACTGCCATGGAATCGAGCAAGACCGTACAGGACATGTTGGCGGAAAATTACACCATCGCGGTAGATCTTTCTTGGTGGTCGCTATTCAATTCAACAGCACGATGCCACACTAGTTTGTATGACAGGCTACTTATGTTTAAAAATATACGCAAGCTGAGTATTAGCTCTGACGTTGTTAACGAGTGGAGGAATTGCGGAAAGGCTGGGATACTATTAGATAGTGATAGTGTTAAGATTTTAAACGAGATTTTTCCTGACGCAGTTCAAATGAATTTGTTTATGGTAAAGCAGGAGATCGGAACACTCCAGTCGAGTTTAAGGATTTCCTTGCCGAACGCCGATCAGCTGATAAAAGCGGGCAAGACTCTGTTAGAAAGCGGAGTTAGGAGATATTGGGATAATGTCAAAGCACAGATTACCGAAAATATGTGGTATCAACTTATAAGTGAAGGAGCAACAAGTACTTTGAGAACGAAAATGAATGGAAGATACAAAGTCAAGTACACTTAGAGCAGTGTGCCGTTTGATGACCCGCTCTTAAAGGCAGCAATGATAACTTTTTGGGTGGGGGTTCTTCTTGCATGTATAGTTAACGCATGCGAGCATAACCCTCTGATTCTGCTCTACATGTTATGGTATTACATATACCCGCATTGGGATGAAAAAGTTGGGTCAATTCCTGCTCTTGGCTGTTGACAAATGTAAACAATTGACAAAGGATGCAAATGCTGTGACAAAGTCCAGTATGTTGAAAATAGCTGAATACGGCAAACTAATATTTCATGTGTCGAAGAGGGCCAAAAATGTTTCACAATCAATCAAACTAAAAGGTTCTCGACGTACAACGGCGCTGCAAATGCGGGACATTAAATGACATTTGTGTACTGCTTCTTCACTCATTTGCCAGTTAGTGTAATTTGTTTAATGTTAATTTTGTAATGTACGTTGAAATTCATTGGAAGAAATGCATGCAGCTCTCTTATAACATTCCTTTGATTTTTGTGTTGGGAGCATGGAGTAAAGTTGCTTAACAAGATTTAAAATAGAATATATTTGGTTTGAATTTAGCATTTAAACAACTCTACGTTGCTTAGCAACATATTGCGCACTCTCATTTTTGTTAGCCTGCCTGCATAAAAACGTGGGCAACAAATCAATTTTACTTTTTTTAAACCTCTTACACTACACGTAAATACATTATTTGAAAACATAGAATGCAATGGTTGCACATTTGCACAAAGGGCCCATGAGAGTCAATATACGAATAACCATTCACTACTAGTTGTTAAGTTTCAATTTCAGTTGTGCGCAAGTTTTTGAAGCTCTTTACCGTTTAAGTTAGATTGCGTCTTCTGTCATAATCGTTTCTGCCCTAGTGATAATTGGAACTACTAGTCGAAAGCAGTGGCGCAGGAACCTCAAATTTTCGAACAGCGTCTAAGGAGTTTTTTTCGTGTAGACCTGAAAAACTGCGTGCATTTTGTGTAAATTACAACAAAAATACATCATTTTTTGTAAATTCAAAAACAACTGGGTTAATTTTTTGTGAAAAAACAGCGTCATTTTTGTTTGGTTTATAAAAAACTGCTGTTTGTGTAAATTAAAAAATACCATTTTCCTGTAAATTTAAAAAAAACTGCTTCTTTTTTGTGTAAATTTAAAAAAACAGCGTCATTTTTGTGAAGTTTTAAAATAAACAGCGTAGTTTTTTTAAAATTTTAAAACAAAACTGCTTCGTTTGTGCCCCCAGTTTTAATAAAACAGCGCCGTTTTATGTCAACTTAAAAAGCAGCGCAGTTTTTTGAAATTGTATAAAAACTGTGTTGTTTTCGTGCAAGCTTGAAAAACCGTCGATTCGTTCAGGTTTCCAAAAAATGCGCTTGTTTTGTGAAAAAATTAATCGTGTATGTATTTTTTAAAATCCTTTAATCTCTTCCCAGGCGTAGTTTGCTAAATTGATTAATCCTACGAAATTAACAAAATTATTTGTTTGCTTACTTGCAACACAAGCCGCTGGGCACCAAGTGTGTGATTAACGTTAAGTGATAAACCAATTACCGTAAAACTTCTAATTATAGCCCGGGCTATGATTGTAAATATTGCCTCTTCTCCCGGGCCATCTTTAGAGGCCGGCTATCTTTAGAGGCAGGCTATCTTGAGCAAACTTAAAAATATGCTTA
>JAAXYX010002013.1:0-19456 GCA_036851915.1 Ptenothrix huangshanensis | reverse complement strand
ATGACTTTAGTTGTGTGGCAAAATGGTAAATGGTAAACAGTCAATATTGTATTCCCGTAAGCTTTTACATGATGTTACATCTTAAATCGTGTTATTACGAGGAGTACCTATTTTTTAATGTAAAATTCAATAGGTCGACATCGACGATAGGTATATATCTACGAACCAAAATGATGATGCCTTGGACTTGGACTCCAACTCCGACTCCGACAACGAGAACGAGAACGAGAACGGCTGTGACTATCATACTACGATTTGGACAAGGACATAAATTTAGGAAATAAAATTAAACTGTGCGTACAGATAGATAAATGTACGTGTGGAGACTCCTAGGATTTTTTATGATGTTGTTCCAGCTGCGTTTGCTTTTACCTCTTGATGTATGATTCGGCTGTTGAGATGTGTAGTGTGGTATGATATGGTGTGGTGTGGTGTGCGTGACATAGGATTATGTAGGGATGGGATTTGAATGTGAATGTGAATTTGATGGGAATTTGAATGTGAATGTGGAGCGGAGACGGGGTGGGGTGCGGGTGAGAAATTGGAATTCGGGTGTGCGTCAATGTACTGACTTAATACAGTAATGCATGCTGTGGGGTCATAAATTTCGGTGGAAAAGAACAACAAAAGCATTTTAATTGCATGTAGTAGTAAAAGAAAAATCTTAACGCGAGTTAACTTAATGGAGGTACATAGTAATTATATTTTTGGTTAATGTATGCCGGTCGCGTTCAGCATATAATTATAGTTACTGGTGGCGTGCTGTGCTCCTAGCAGTGCAGTGTTGAGGGAGTACCTACCTACCTACCTACTTATTATTATTGTTATGTTATTATTATTACTGTTGGTGATACTTTACTACCTTCTATATACTAGTATATACATACACAGCGACTTCTAAGAGCACGGTTGACAGTCTAGATTCGAAATGTTTATAATTATTGGGACAACATTTATCAAGTGTCAATCGAGAAATCAAGAACATTATAAATCAAGCAAATCACAATCACAATTACAATCACAATGTCAATGTTTTGAGGATGAGGGGAGTGTGTTGTGCTATGAGCTTTCCATGAACCGATTAAATCTACATACTTGGTTCCCAGTTGTACTTTGCTAATCTAAATATAATCCACGTGTAATCTAAATAGAATCTAAATATAATATGGAAGTGGGTAAAGTTTTGATAGGAGTCTGTTATGATTATTGCAGAAGAGCTGGTCTAGGTCTTGATGCTGGTGTTGGTGTTGGTGTTGACGCTGACGTTGACGCGGCGTTGACTCTACTCACTGACTGACTGTTGTGTTAGATCTGAGATTGTGCATGTTCTGTCTCAATCTCGATTTTCTCAATCTTCTCCGTATTCCCATGTAATGTAATGCAATGGTTTTCAACTTGAGACTTCTCCTCACGCCACAATTCACCACGCCATGCCACCGGCTTCCATCAAATCCCCGTTCTCTATACACTTTACTTTAATTACTCTGTAAATAGTGAAGACTCGTGTCAAAATTACACCCGCCGTCTATTTACTCTGCTCCCCAACACTTACGTGATTACGATGGTAATTATACACTTTAGTATTTTAATGGGTTACCAAACCGTCTTCAAAAATCCATTTCCTCCCAACAGATATTTAACTGAGATGAGTGAATCCTCATTCTCCTCGGCATCTTCATCTTCGTCGTTTCGTATCCGTGCCTGCATATGTACTTAAATAATTATAGGTAGGTAACCCATCTATGTAATAGTTGTATGTGTAGGTGATACACTTCGGTTAGCAAGTCGAGTTGAGTGGCGGTTTGAATCTTTCAATGAAGCCTTCGACTTCAACTCCTTGAAGCAAACATAAACCAAGCCAAACTCGAAATCGAAATTAATTCAACTATTTTTTCTCTCTCGTCTCCAAAAGCCTCCCACAAAAATCTAAGAAAGGGCATACATAAACTACAAAGCTGTAGTAGATTTACTAGACACAACTGGTAGACCTAGACCATGTCACAGAATATAAAACAATTCTCGAGGATTTCTCGTAAACTGTCCAAGTCGAAACCAGTTGCTGTGTACAGACAGATATTACTGGTGGGTAATCATAATCATAAACCTGCAACAGCAACATCAACATTAACCGGCTCATCCATATAATTATAGTCCTGGCACTGCTTATTATATTATTATTATTACTATTCTAGCATTATTTCATGTTTTGATAAAAATATTTTATGTATTTTTACAGAATTAGTAGCTAGTAGTGGCGAGAGCAGGCAATCAAAATCAAAAGCCAAGACAAGTCAATGAAAAATGCAATGGAATCCAACGCAATGTAATGTAGATAATCGAAAGGAAGCCGAGGAAAAAATGTTGAGGAGCAAGAACTTGTAATTGGCGAATATATGCGAAATGAAGAACAGAATGGAAAACACTAGATGAGAGATGTGAAGATATATGTAGATGTGAGTCTATTAAGTGTGATCTTAAAATTAATTCCCCTGATGAAATCCAAAGTGTGTCATTGATAGGGATCTTGGAGACAACAAAAAATGAAAATGATATTAGTGATAGAAAAAAAGTGCTTACTTGTTTGTTACATTAAATTATGAATGTAGACGAACAGTCATAAACGAGATGAAAAAAAAGAAGATGTAATAATTCTTGTAATTCCTGTTGTTACCATACTGCTTGGGAGTATTGTAAAAAAGATTTGTAAAGTATTTAGGAAATACTGGTAGTAGTTGTAGTCTAGTAGTGTACTATACATCAATGGATTTGTATGATTTATTATGCTACACTGCTCGTAAATAATATATTTAATTTTCAGTTCAGGGTTTACGACTGTGACTCTTACTCGAGATTTTACATTTTATATTATACTAGTTCCAAGATTGCAATCTTGTTCGTCAGTCAATCGAAGAATGCCATCACAATCCAAATCCAAATCCAATTCAATCCAATCCCTTCCAATCCTATCCAAACCCAGTCCCATCCCATCCAAATCCATTCTGTTTCATTCATCATAATATGTACCTATTCGACTCATTATTATTATATTGACTAGGACGTCACTTCAAGTCAGTTTTGGAGAAGATAAGCCAAATGAAATTAAAGGAAATCAAGTTTATTTCACTGCTTCCAACTCCTTTTGGTGCAGTTATGGGAAAAGCTACAAAGATGACAACAAGAGGACAAAACAAGACAAGACAAGACACGACACGACACGATTCGATAAGACAAGACAAGATGACACCAATCAACGATCAACTGATCTTGTAGGCACTTGACTTATTACACACGTATTAACGGTCTCTCATAAAATTCCCCTTGTCACTTCAATCTTATCTTCCCCTACTCCTTCCTTATTATTACTAAACAAAACCAAAATGACAATCGCAACTGCTAATGCTGTAAACAACTTTGATTTTATTTGATTTTTTACTAGATTTTCTGCCACGCATCCCTCAGTATCAGCACGAGTACAAGCACCAGTATTGTTCCCTCGACGGCATTTTGTCAATTTATGATTATTTTTTCTCAGCAACTTGTCTTCTTTGATGTTTTGATGGTGATTGTGGTGTTGGTGGTTTGATGGTTTGATAGTTTAATGACTATACTTCGGTTTGTATGTGTCCATCTGAATTTTATGACAGCTGGCTTTGGCTACGGCTTTTGACTTTTGACTTACTATATATGTGGTGTCTTTTTGTCTTTGACTTTGCCTTGTCTTTGGCTTTGGCTTCGCTTGCCTATTAAAATAAATTATGAAATTATACAGAGTACCTACCTATGTAACCGTATGAAAAAGGTCTATGAGCGAACACGCAAGAAGTGACAGTGGGGTCGATTGTGGATTTAAAAATTATACTAAGACCCACAGCAAGCAGTTAGTAAAAGCTTAGAGCACTAGACTAGAGTAACATCATTATTTGTACTGCATACAGATCTTTAAGTAGATAGACATGTGTAGGTACGATGGGAAATTGGAAATTGTAAGGATGGAAGAAGAAGGTAATTGAGATTAAGCAGTTTAACTAAACTAAAACCACCAGAACCAAGAAGGCGATGAAAATATTTATGGGCTAGTAGCATTAATATAATGTATATTTAAACTTTGATTTTTTTAACTCCTCAGCGTTTTGTTTATTTATCGCATGAGGTTATGTTATTGTATGCTAATTATCAGTTACTCCTTGCTCCTAGCTTTTTTCATCCAACGCCACACTCTACTGTCTGTATTTTGCTGCCGTTGCATTCCCATACGCTTTTTACCTTGCTACTATATATGATCACTCTCATATACATATGACACAGTTATTATGGATGACGACCACTGCGACTGCGACTGCCTTTACCTTAACGTACCTATAATTACAATATATGGTAGGCAGGTGAGTATAATTACATTCTCGACTTGGCGTTGGCGTTCTCGGCTCATCCAGTGAAAGTTTTTTTTCACATCTTAATTCTTCGTCGACGGCTATGGCTCTGCTATATGTAGGCACCTGTGAGAAACTGTGTAACTTACTTACTGACTTACGTTAGCAGTGTACCTGCCTTTCTGTCTGATTGTGATTGTGAGTCCCATGTCTCTGCCTCTGTTGTCATCTGCTATGCAATGCTGTAGTAAGGTATGTTCTCTTCCCTTCTGGGCTCTGCTGTTAGTTTTTGTATGAACAACGATAAGTTGAATTTGACTTGTAAATGTTTTGGATTTGGAAGGGTGAAAAAAAGGAATAATAAAATAGAATGAAATTATTATGTAGGATTAGAATTAGGAATTGAAATAGAGGTCAAAGGTCACGCCAGAACAGAGCGGAGCAGAGGCAGAGAAGCAAGTGAATTCATCATCAATTCATACTAAATAGTCATATTAACTTGTGTTTCTAGCACATTTATTTAACGCCTTATTTATCAATATCAACTTGTGAGCATGATTATGATTATACTGTTGACTATCTTGACAGTTTAGTATTTTCTCCGTCTTCCCTACATAATAGCATATGCCAATACCATATCATTTGGCAAATTAACCTTGTGCATCTCGTCGACGATGCGTACATAATTATGGTACAAATTCAATTACTATCCTTGATACTGCCTGACTTCTGGCTTCACAGAAAAACTGTAGAGACTGGGAAAGAGAGAGAGAGAGAGACAGAGAGGGAGAGAGAGCGAGAGTAAAAAACAAGCTGATAATTCAAATTTAATGGAAGTTACGATGCAAAGCATGACGATGTGTGACTGACAGCTTTGTTATTTAATGTACATGCAAGTAGATAATAAGCACGTTTGATCATGGAGAATTATTTTTTTTGACATGAAAATTGAATTTTAAATAGCAAATTAAAAGCTCACAACAAGTGATGAACTGAGTGATTATCATATTTTCAAAACATTTTCATTTATTCGTATTTCATAGGTTACGTAGCTTGAGTTTTAAGTACGCCATACATAATTTTATTATATAACCATATTAGTGTACTTACGATTAGTACTTGTATTGTAATGTACTGGTAATTTATCTTGTCTACCTACCTACCTACCAAACTATCTACCTACCTACTTATTAAAGTCTTACCGATGAAAATAATAAAATTATATAATTTCTGTAAAATTTCATATTCGATTTTAATTTGAACCATCATGGAAATGACGAAGGATATTACATAACCATAATTACCATTCTAGATAGTTTATCAATAAAATAATATTAACTCGTAACCTAACAAGATAATATAATCATGTATTCGATCATAATTATTGGATAACATATCAATTAGACCAACTAACATACTTTCATTTCTTCTTTCCATTGCTTCTAGTCTACCGCCTAGTGTACTAGTTTCTTCCTTCTATCCATCTGTACTAAATCTATCCTTTGTTTTTAAAATTAAATAAATCCTATAACTTCTCGTCTGGCCACAACTGTGCTAAACTACTTAAATTCACCGTACTCGTACTCGTACTCAGAGTCACAGCCACTGTCACAGTGCACCAGTCCAACAATATCTAAGAGAACAGAGCAGTGGAAAAGTGAATGTAATTACATGTACCATGTCTATTGGCTGTGCCAGCAAATGTAACAAGTCTTTAAAATTTACAAAGTACACACACATAAATAATTCACATGTACATAGTCAACATTAGTTAGTTCACTCTGGATTTCATTAATAATTAAAATCAGTATGATTATACAGCTGTTCCGCAAACGCAAAGAGCGAAAGAAAATCAACCAAAAAACTACAACAATATTACAATGTGTAATAATTAGAACAATAATATTGCAATTGAGTCAAATTAGTAAGTAATTAAACTAATTAATAATAATTATATAATTAGTTCCATTTACGGATCTACTAATAAATCCCTACAGCTACAGCTATACAGTATATAATTGCATACTTGGTAAAGTAATAAAATTACAGCAAAAAAGAAACCAAAGGTGGTAATTACGATGAAAACCATAGTCATCTTCATGAATCAACTTACACAGTAGGTGTAAGTAAATCAAATCTAATTAGTAAAATTACAAATTACAACACATGGATAATATAACATCAACTGAATTGATGATAGGAATAATATTAGCGAACATATAAGTTCAAATATAATTAATTAGCTACATTCTATAGGAGATAACAAACTAACAAACAAGAAACTTCCCCTAGCATACACTTCGTAAAACTTAATTACTAACAGTAATCACCAGTATTATTCTATTCTAGCATAATTAGAATATTTTGTAAAGCCGACAGCTATAATTAATCATAATTAGTAATTTAGTAATCGGTAGTGCAGAGTAGATAATTACTTATAGAAAATAATTAACAGTAACGTTTCGAATTCACGTTGTAAGATTATTTTGTAATTGGAGAATAATTTTGTATACTTTGAGAGCAGGTCCAAGACGAAGACGAAGTCCAAAAATAACATCAGATCTCTTCATTAGTAAAAGACTCAACCCATCAACTTCCTAAAAAACACAATCCACACAAACAAATACTAATTAGTTTTGACATTTCCTATCGTCCACATAAGCATTACTTAGAGGATAAAAAAATCTAAATCATATAATTGTATACGTATTCATAATGTATGTAATCTAATGGTGTAAATCGCTTTTTTGCAAATATTTGTATGATAGTATAGTCACCTGTGACTCTGATGTAGATATTTATTAAAGTTGATAATTTTTATGAAACATAATTAATTATAATTGCATAACTTCATGCGGATATACATTGAGCCAAAAGCCAAAATAAAATGACAAAAAATTTATTTCTTCTGAAAAAAAAGATAGAATTCATGGATGAGTACACATATAGGTACTTGAGCATGGCGATATAAACATAGCAGTAGGTATAAATAATCTGAATATTTAGCTCCAATTGTTTATAAGTATAGCATAACAAAATAATAATAAAATTAATAAACAAATGAAGCAAAAATGTATCCATCCCGTTAATGTGTGCTCAACCCGAAATGCACAACGAAGCAAGACTCACTGGCACTGGGACTGGGACACATCACACACACACTTGCCTTGCACGCACACTCATAAGTTATGATTTATATTTATAATTAATTTGATTATTTTAATGAGGTATCATATTTACATGTGCTCAAATCAAACTCACGAAGATCCGATTGCTGAATCTGAATGCAACGCAAGGCTAAGTGTACTTTGTATTGTAATGCAATCTATTCATACACGCCACGTTCACACATTTCTCCCTACTACTGGAATGGAAGCGAAAAGAAAAAAAGGCATCACTGCAGATTCATTTAACATAACACACTGTCGTACTTAGTAAAGGAAAATAATTATGTAATTATTACTTGAAACAAAAACGTCTTTGAATTTCTAGAACTAACATTGAGAGAAAAAAATTCCAAGAATTAATGTGCAAAGGTGCAATGTAAGGATATTAGAACGTTTAAACTGTGTCAAGGAGTGACGGCTAGAAAAATATGATTCCCTTGATATTCTATGGCGAAGTAACGTAAACAAAACCGCTGCGTCAGACAAGCAGAAAACAATTATGTTGGTCATTTAAATGGCGCCACGACTAGACGCAACGCTAGTTCAGTTGCAAGACACTTGTCCATACAACGAATTACATTCAAGTTTAATTACTTTTAGTTCCTCCCAAACAGAGTGCAGGCTTGATGCTATTAACTCTATAATTATGTAGTTGCACCAATTCAATATACAAGTCAATGACTCTCAGTTGTACAAAAAAAGGAAACACTAGACTACTGCATGAATCAAGGGATAATTATAATTACAACCTATTCCTATAATTAATAACATAACATACACGAAAAAATCAAAAGGAATGGCATTTCACTACATTACGAATTAACATGACAATAAATTTATTGGAAAATGGAAACCTGTTCACGAAATAGTGTTCCAGCTTCCGGAAGTCCTTTATCATTGAAATATTTCTCTACATCCGCAGGAGTCCATTCACTACACTTCTTAGCTTCTAAATCACTTGGTTTTCCTTCCCCAATGACAATGGAATCGTCCACGATATTATTATCATCATCCAGGTTGTCTGCTGTTTGACTTCCTTCCGTTTTTAAAGCTGTCGACGCGGATGCCGAGGCTGAGGCTGCTCCCGACTGTCCAGACGTTCCTGAGGCTTGTATCTCCTCGTCTTTGACTACAGGTTTTTTCTCAGGGGACACGGGATCCGCAGTGGACGCTGACGTTGACGTCGATGCACTGGCACTGGAACTGGATGTGGGTGCTGAAGAATCTACTGGAACCAGTTTTGGTAGCAGTACTTCTTCTTTGACCTTTTCACTGGGACCATCACTAGAGGCTATGGAAGCTACCTTGGCTGGAGATGATTTGGGTTCAGTTGAAGTCCCCGTTGATTTGGTCGGTGAGGTAGCAGTCACAGATTGTGAAGCTGGAGCTGATGTGGTGATGGAAGATGGACTGATTATTACAGATGCTACAGGACCAGTAGGCTCCTCAACTTTACGGATTTTCGGTGGGCGGCCTAGGAAAAATTGTGATCCTACTTGAATGTGTATTCACCATAAGATTCGTGTATTTTGGGAGATTTTACAAATCATTGAACCATTATTTACAGGTGTAATAATTACGGCTGTACACTATTACCTCTCTTTTTTACAGGTTGGGGTATAGCTTGGCCTTGTTGTGATGCAACTTGGCCCTGAACCTGGTTTTGTTCTTTTCCATTTTTAACATTTCCTTTATTAAAAACACATTCTCCGCAAATAAAATCTTCCTCATCTCCCACACAAACGGTGTGGAAACCGGATTTACATTTTACACATTCCACATGGTTGGACTAGAAATAAAAAGCACAATGGGTCAACGTATGATACGCCGGTATAGTAAAATATTAATGCTCATTAAGTTATGAATAATTTAGACCGGAGAATCAACTTACAGATTTTAAAGGTGAAGAACATGCATTGCAAATTCGACAGTCAGAGCAAAGCCAATCGCTTAAATTAATGTTTGCTTGTTGTTCTTTCGACAAGCCTAAACACGTAGTGTGATCTAAAAAACAAAACCAAAACACTGAATCAATCCAGTTAACAATTGGCGATTATCATAGATGTTAATATTTTAAATTCTTCTGAATTCAAAAAATAACATGATAATGATAATATGCACGCAAATAATACATACAAGTTCGTAAGTTCTTACAAGAAGCAGCACACGAAGAGCAAATGATTAAATTCTTCGCATCGCCCTTCCTATTACATATTTCGCAGGTGTCAACTGAGTCTTGGTTCGATGAACTCCTCTTCTTCTTTTTGATACTACTGGCTGCTTTGGACACAGGAGTAGGAGTTGGAACATCCGAAGGATCAAAAACTTTTCGCTTAATCTGAAATCATTTATTGTAACATACAACTCATTTTGACATTTAAACGCAAAATAATTACAGCTAAAATAGTTTCACATCATTTACATGAAAATGCTTGCAACAAGATGACAACGCAAATATTGAAAACCTGATCACAAAATTGTATTACAAATAAGTGGCCACAAACTGCACCAAAAAATTCAGAAACGTGGCACAGCAAGACATGATTATTTAACTTAATTAATCCCTCTATCGCGCGTTTTTACCCGCGTCCCTGGTTTTAATAGTAAAAACTAATTTTTGAAGAAACCTGCTTGAACGAATAGGTTGAACTAGGATACAAATAATATAAACACATTTGTACCTTATTCCGTCCAGAAACTCGACCATCAAAGGTTTTCCGTACGGCTTCAGCAACTTTTTCTTCGATCTTGGCTTCACCAGCAGCAGCAGCTGTAGCCTTGGCGTCAACAGTATCGACTTTAGCCACATCTGCGTTTGAAACAGTGACATCTCCAGAAGAAGCGGCAGCGGCAGCTTGTGCTTGAGCAATTGCAAGTCTTTCAGCATTTGATTTCCTTCCCCTCTTTTTCGGGACCTTAACACCATCACTTGTAGCTGCAGGATTTGCGTCTGCAGACTTATCTCCCGCTGCAGGAGTCGGACTCCCATTGCTGGCTATTTGAAGTCGTTTAGGCTGAATATCCTTCGGATACACCCGATCTCCGTCGCCCAGTAACACATTACCAATACTTACTTCTCTACTAAATGCGATGTCTAGCTTATTATCAGCAAATCGTTCCGGCTCTTGACCCGTTAATTTTTCCTTTAATTCCGACAATGGAATTCCCAGGGTACAATAGTCTGGATTTTGTACTAATAGATCATTGATAGTTGTCAAAATAAGCCTCGTCGTTCGACTCGAGTTCAAAATTTTCGAATGCTTTGTTAATAACGGACTGTTCTTTTGATCTGCAAAACAAGAAAACCAATGAATTGGATCATAAGCTATGCCAAAGCAAATTTAAAAAATCCCCAAAAAATTATTTAAAAAAATGATCAAAATGATAATTTTATTATGGTTCACAAATGGTTTGATGATATGATTGTCGATTCAAGAAATGAATTGGTAAATATAAATATTTAAATGATTATACCAGATAATAAATTATATCCGCGTGATTGGCCTATAATCACCTAACTACGTAATAATAATTCGTTTAAAATGTAGTGTAAATTAGCTGTAAACAACACAACTTAAATTTAGTTAAGCTTAATAATATTAAGTAATATGTGGTCTACATGAGTGATGTATTATGTGTCAAAGCGGCAAGCGTAAAATCATTTGTAAATCAATTTTAACTACCTCTCGATGTCGATGTCAATTTTATTCAAACTGGAATATAATTTTAAAATATAAAGAAAACTTACCAAAACTTTCCGGGGTTCGATAACTCGTGCTTCCTTTGTATTCCACCTTGAGTAGTAATCCCTCGTCCACTATAGTTTCTAACTCATTGAATATATCATTGATAGTTCCTCCATACTTCCGTAAAACATAATGAGCAATTGTTTCACGGTCTGGGCGACACTTGCGAATTCTTAAATTGTCAACACCTTCCAAAATATAATTTCGAAGTCCTTCAGCTGAAAGTACAGCTAGTCCAGCCATCCTGATTTTATCCTCCTGGACTTCCGAATGCTCTTCGTTCCTATCTTGATCAAGATTTAATCTTTCCAGTTTTGCTACAAATCACAAACAAAAATGAAAACTATCAAAATAAAGAAAAGTGAGATGATTATTTCAATCGGACAGGAGCATAAAATTCGAAAAACTCAGTTTCTTTTGTGCACCCTACATTAAAATCATAGGGTAAAATGTTGACTGTGCTAATTTACAGAATAATCTTATTCTTACCTATGCTAAAACCTAAATGTGTTGTAATTACTGGAATTTCTACGACAGAATTACAGATGACATTTTTTTCTTTTATTGCAAACCACCAACTTTAATTTCCAATTCAATTCTGAATTTTCGTCGTACAAAGGAATCTACTAGAAGTTGAAATTAAATCTAGGTAATCTGAAACATACGAAGAATTTATCTAATTCAATTGCTCTATTTCTTGACTAGTTTTACTCATTTAGTAAATAGTATTAAAATAACTGTAATAGCTTTAACCATCTAAAACAATCGACTAGTAAAATGTTGCGTATTTGTTCCTAATGCCTAGTGCTTCAGCATATAGTATGTATAATATTTAATTTACAAATTTTAACATAAGGATTTTTAGGCTACCCTCGTTCGAGGACAGTGTCAAAGCTTTATTTTAGTGAATAAAGTTTGTCTTTCTCTCAAATATTAAATCATTGAGAAGACACAATATTACGATATACCTTCAAATAGGCGAGTATTGTGACTATGCTTCGTAAGCCATCAGTTCATAGGCATAAAACAACACCTAAATTACAAGATACTGACCTACCAATGAGAATTGTATCTACGCAATTCTGTGAATTATGTTTTTGATATACAATTATGCCCGTTTATATTAATTTCGTAACATGTTACTGTCACCATTCCATTGTTTTTAAAAAATGGATTTTTAAAAAGAGCTCGTTAAAAATTCAAGACCTATTGAAGTTTTAAGTTCAATTATAAATTCGTTTGGTATGCTGCCTTTGCTTTGGCTGTCTGACCTATTCCTAACCTCCTATCTGCTTCTGTTGTTGGTTGTCTGAAATTTACAAATCAAGCAAATAACAATTAGCAGAAATTAATTTTCAATCAGGGTTTCAAACTTTCAAATTTACCACCCTCTCACATTTTTTTTACAATCAAGCCACCAAATGCCAAATATTAAATGCCTATTACAAAATGTAATTACGCCTGCCCTTCCAATGTGCACTTCATTGCCTAATAATTGAAAACCAGTTATATCTTTACAACGAATTAAAGAAAGATGCTGCGAACGATGCACGATGACAATGACAATAAATGCAACGGTAAATTGATACAAGAAAGATCAATCATCCTTTAGGATGATACAATCAAAAATTAAGACACAATTTTGAGTCGAATATTCTCCGTCTATTAACAACTAAACTACAAAGAGCAAAGAAACTAGGTTCTGATTTTTCTTAATTAGCTTTTCTTAATTACTCAGTAATTATTTTACAAGCAGTAGCATAAAAGTAATAATAATGATTATAAAACAAACCTTATGATGTATGAGAAACCAATGTATATAACCAATTACACCAATGAGTGCCAGTGCCAAGACCAAGACTAAAGCCAAAGTTGCTAAATAAAAGTTACTACTTAATAAACAATAACAACTACCATAATTACTAACAAAAGATGACGACAACACCTGACCAGTCCTCCCAACAATTTGAGGAAAAATACCCGAGTTGATTACCTAATTTTGAAGCAGCAGAATGAATAATTTGAAATAAATTGAATATCTAGTTTCTACCCAGTATTTATTATTTACTTACACAGTATGTACTTACATAACCGTCAGTGTAGACTGTATTCTAAGTATGTAGTACGTACAGAGATGAGATGAATTTTGTATTTGTGTTGGATTGGATTGGACAATTGACACTGGGCTTTTGGGCTAGAAGCTTGAACCAAACCAAACCAATGCTATAGCACTACGATACGATGGACGATTCAATTTCAATTCCAAATCCAAGCAAGTCCACAATTCTACTCTAATGGCAGTCGCAAAGAGAATAAATTTACGCGATTAATTACCGTTTCTAATGATTGATTTATATTCTTGATCCTGAATTGATAGAAATTAGTACAAATTATAAGTAATTTCGGTATTAAATGAACAATAAAGGCAGAGACGCTTTGACTTGGCAAGACCATCTAACGACATGCAACACCAAGAGGGTTTTAGCGGGCAAATTGAATTCATTTCATACGTGCTTAAACGTGCATCCGCACGTCCCACTGCGCTCAGCCCTTACTACGTCTTCCACAATACCATTTGGGATTGTCCCCTAATAACGTTACACAACAGGGTGGGGTGTAAAAAACTACCTTATGAATTAGAAATTTTAATCGTAATTATTTGTCAATCATGAGGGTTGGGATATTTGAACGTTTTTCCCCACGTTATTTACGTATAATCCCCGAATTGCATTTGCAGGAGAAGCTGGGACGGTGGAAACTTCTAGCGCCAGTCGCAGTGTATAAATCCGTATAAATCATAAGAATGTATGAAACGCGTTGCATGTGCATATGTCTATTATCTTTGCCGTGGTCGTTACTGAACAACGTGGTTAGTGCCACTCGGCTGTTCGTCTTCAGCTCCGTCGGCAGTTTTCTTGTATTCACAATCTTGTATTCGAGTGTAATTAAAACGTTTTCGAATCAAGTAATAACAATTGCAATCGCATTCAATATTAACCGTCCTGGAAATACACCAGCGTAGAAACTCAGCCCAGTCTGATATCCGATCCTGGTACCACAGCTCTAGAGGGAACCCAGAAACAGTCTGTCTGGTCCAGCAACCAGTGACTAAATTCTACCCGCTTTCCACTTTTGTTTACAAAACATCAAATATTGTATGATTGTGTTCTATTTTACCGTTTACTGAAACTTGAAAAACGTGATTCAGTCGTTTTCTGCATCTGAATAATTCCCCGGGGATTTCTACTTGTTCATTAATCTTCATCAACAGTCAACAGTATTGTATTGTTTTTTGAGCATCCAACGTGAGGGGGATTGAATGGTGTTGAATGTTGAACGGGTTGGTGTTGGTATTTAATTTC
This sequence comes from Ptenothrix huangshanensis, assembly GCA_036851915.1. Lineage (NCBI taxonomy): Eukaryota > Metazoa > Arthropoda > Collembola > Symphypleona > Dicyrtomidae > Ptenothrix > Ptenothrix huangshanensis. The sequence goes on along the minus strand of JAAXYX010002013.1, from coordinate 4,811 downwards.
AAACAGAGTGTGAACGTTGCGGTCGTCAATCGACCTTGAGGTTTAACATTGAAGATGGATGAGGTTCTGGGTAACGATCTGGAGGTTAATAATGACAATGACGATACTGAGGAGGAAGAAGTGGTGCAGGTGGAGGAGCGCCTGGAGGATATGACAAGTGTGGCCAATGTGTTGGCACTGTGGGAAAAGACTTACGAAGCACCGGGCTTCAGCCCAGTACCGATTCTTAATAGGTAATTGTTTAAAAAAAAGCATGTCAATGTAATTTTTATGTTTCGTAATCTTTTATTGAAAAGTTTGTATGTTTGTACACTATTTATATTTAATTTCAAATTCTATATATGATTGATACGATAAATATTGATAATTTCTAGATTATCCGAAATACTAGAATCGGAATTCGAAATGTATATAAAATTAGACCCGGATCCTTTCGACGATCGTCATCCAATAAGAACTCATCCATCGTGCCCTTTTGGTCACTCGTTGAAGGCCATCTTCAAGAAGGAATTATTTATCAACAAAATTGGACTGGAGTATATGAAGGAGAGGGAGACGTGGGGTGACTCAGCTTTGGTTGTTAATACGAGTGCTTGCCGCTTATTCATTAATATTTTACCTGGCTTGGAAACCTCGGTTGTGTATCAGGTAAGTGTAAGCTATAGTACTTTAAAACGTTAGTTGAATTTATTTCACATTTACATATTGTTTTGCAAGAAATTCAATGATGATTCTGGAATATCATAGGAAACGGAAGGACTTCTAACAAGATTATTTAGCTGGGCGGAAAAAGCGCCGGAACCATTGCAGTCATATTCTCTGGGCTTGCTGGGCGCGTCCATGGAGGTTCCTGAAATTGCTGGAAAATTTAAGTACGTTTATTGTATTACAATTACAAAGATGAATGAAATATTTTGTAGGGTTTTTAAAAGTTACCACTGGAAAAGGGAATTATTGAACTTCATAATATAAATGGCTCGCGTACGAAACGGGGTTGTTGGCGCCGGTACATGTGAAGATTACTAATAATATTGATCACTAAATTATTTTCTTTTAGGGATAAAAATACACAATTGGTACCAAAAATGTTGAAAAGGCTTAAAGAAATCCAGGATTCAATGTTCGCCTTTGACACCGCAGCTCCCCTGAGTCAACCTAGACCGTTTGCCCATTTGAATAAGTCCAAAGTAAATGGCAATGATAGTTTTCCCGTCTTTTCATTTAATAAGCCGTCTCACTCCCACCATTCGAAGGAGCTGACAATAGGGTCACCAAAGAAATCACTGGGAACCAAAAGAAAGTATGAAGAAATTGACAACGATAGTTCATCCTCATGGGCTGAAATGGAATCCAATATTATCGGACTTATGAGCATCTACCCAGTGGATCAGACTAGTAGACAAATATTCACTCTACGCTATTTGGCTCCACTTGGCGAATACCAAGAGGTAATTATCTTACAGTTTACCTAATAGAAAACAGTGAATGTAATAGTATGTGAAATAAATTCGATTTTAACAAGCAATGTGTATGTTTATTCTTAATTTAAATTACAGATGTTGACCTTCACTCTGACGTCCACTTCAATATCCATAATACTGTTTAACCTGGAACATGGGAACTCGCGTCTGCAATTCGAAACTTTAAAATACCTCTCGTCACTGCTCTGCCATAAAAAGTTCACATCAGAATTCCTCACAGAACCAAATATAAAGCTTTTACTTTCTCTCCCGCGTCCGTCAATATCAGCTACGGGATTGTCGCTAGTACTGTATTACATTGTGTACGAGCCGGACTCCATCCAGAAATTAAACCAATTCAATCCACAAATTTTAAAATCGCTCATCAACTATGTGAATTGGCTACTAGATTGCAGTCATAGTTCCAGTCGGAATCATGCTCTTATGTTCTACACTTCCACCTACAATTATAAATTCATCTTGGATTTGTTTGATGGTACTGATGGACTTCGTCGTGTCCTCAACATTGCATCCACATCAATTGCAAATATAGAGTCGGATGATGAAATTGAAGCTAACATCAAGAAGCAGTCGATCAAGCAAGTGTGCATAAATATCAAGAAGTATTTTGAATCGGAAGAACTGCATAAACCTAGAAAGCTAAGCAATGCCATCGAAAAATTCTTAAGACTGAACGGTGTTAAATTACTCCTGAACATCTGCGAGTTGGATAGTAACAGTCAAACACTGATAAACATTTTCGATGCGCTTACCATAATTGGGCATTATGGTAAAACACAAACACTCATCATTGAGAAATTTAATATCATTCTGAATGGAATTGAAGGTGAACTTGTGAGTGATGTGGAAGTGCAAAAATCGAGCTTAAAGCTATTAGCTAAATTGCTCAGTCCAGACTCGAAGAATCTGGAACTGCTACAAGAAACAACAAGATTGAACAATGGACTGTATATTCTAACAAGACTACTCTTTATTAAAATCCCAGTGACAGACGCAGATGCGATACGTACGTTAGCTTCAGACTGTCTTATCGGTCTCACTCACCACAATCACCAGATGAAACAGATTCTAAATAATCTGAGTATTGTTCAGAATGGAAGTTTGAAATTGCTTGGCAATGAACCTGTTCTCGAACAGTCCACCGATCATCCTCGATTCAAACTGAATATCGAGAAGCTTACCTCGGGCGATAGTACTCACCCTGCTCCAGTCATTAAGTATGACAAGGGAGAATTGTTTGAGTTGATCCGTGAGTATTTGAAAAGTAATGGTCTAGTGCAAACCGCGGAATTGTTAAAAAGTGAAGGAAAATTGGTGTCGAGTGAAGGGAAACTGTCGAATAATATTACTTTAGACACTATCGTCAAAACCTATCTTCAAGGTCAACACGACAAGTGCAAGAATCCCATGAGTATCGTTCCCAAATTTAATCTGGGTCAAGTGCATAAATGTCCTAGCATTGTTACTAAAGGGGGTACGAAAAACTTTGTTTCCAAATTATTTGATTTCCGAACAAGAGAATATAATCGTGCGATCCAAGATCATCGTATTGTATATTCTAAGTTTAAACCTTGTCGCTCATTTCGACTGGAAGCGGCCGATGATTTCTACAGTTCTTGTACCTTCTCCAATCCCGTCAACCAGTGGTTATTGGCTGGAACGCAGTCTGGGGAGGTGAAGCTCTACAATTTGTCCAACGGAGAGGAGGAAGCTACGTACACAGTTCACGATTCGGAAGTGTATCATTTACAGTTGAACAAGTCCAACTCCCTCCTTCTCACCTCCTCCGTTTGGAGAAAGCCTTTGTCCTCCCTTTGGCGAATGGATACTCCCGTGATCCAGAAAATCACCGACTACCTCAACGATGAGTATATTGAACTGAGCAAGCTGAGTCAGAATCTAATCATCTCAACGAATATGGACAAGTGCAACATCTACGATATTGAAACGAATACGAAGCTCACACAACTGTCTTCCGACCAGTCAAATCAGTACACGAAAAATCGTGCTACCTTCAGTCAAGATGACAAGCTTATCCTCAGCGATGGCATCCTCTACGACTACACTAGCAATTCCAGTATCTATAAATTTGACAAACTCAATGACCATATCAATGGAGTTTTTAGTGAGAATGGTCTCGAGATTATAAGCAACTCGAATATTTGGGATATTCGTACTTTTAAATTGTTGAAGAGTGTCAAATTACTGGATAATAAGAATATCACTTTTAGCGATAAGGTTTTGTACGGTTTGAAAACGGATAATGGAGATGGATACGATTCCTGTTTCGTCACCCTGGATGCAGCAGACTATTCCAGTATTTCAACGTTTGAATTGAAAAAACCCTTGGTCAGTTTATGTTCCAGTTGGAATTACTTGCAGGTTGGGATCGTCGAGAGATATGAGGAGGACTCGTGCTTGAGGGTTTACGATGTGGGTCGACTCAAGGACGAAGAGGATATGGAGGAAGATGAGACAGAGGATGAGGAGGAGATCGAGGAGGAGGTGGATGATGAGGATGATATTGGGGATGAGGAGGATAACGATGATATTGCCGAGTTGATTGGACAACTTGGCGAGGAAATGGGGGACAGCAGTGACAACAGCTTTAGCATGAGTGACGACAGTAGCGATGATTCGAGCCACGATGGGGACAGTAGCAGTGGGCATGGGGATGGCAGTGATGACGATCGTCACTAACTTATACTTAATTTTTCTCGGAGTTTTAGTTGAAAATTTTATTTTATTTAAACATGTAATTCCGTAATCTACGAGAAAAGAATCAAACGCACACGTCATATAACTATCGTTAATTAATTATATAAATACTAACTGATACAATGCCATTGTCGTTCGTCCTGTATAATTAATTGTAAGTCATTTTAACTCTTCTTCTTCCCTAACTCAACTTGGTAGTACTCTTGGCAAAATAGTAGCAACTTATTCATTGTTTTCAATATTGTACCCGTATATATTTATAAGCAAATTCGTGCATATATTGTAAGTTTCCTTAAAGTCAAAGATAATTGCTGTAACTTTGTGCAAATGTGGAATGTGATTTTCGTTCAGTAGCCTTGTTTTGAACGCATTTAAATGTATGGATCGAGTGACACTTTTACTGTTTATGATTTACTTTACTCAATGTACGTAGCCATTATTCATTATATTATATCATTCTATATTATTGTTAATAGCCATTCAGCTACGCTTATTTTGAAACTATAGGTAATTAGATATAATTTTTATCACTATTATCATTATCCTCTGGCACTATGAACTTGTATTTGAATTGTACCGATGTAGTTTGCATTAATATAATCTATATATTGT
>JAAXYX010002012.1:0-19463 GCA_036851915.1 Ptenothrix huangshanensis | reverse complement strand
TACATATGTATGTATGTGTTCTTTATTAACTTACCTAAACAGGCTTCACCTAAAAATATTAAAAACAACTGTCAAATACTATTTGATGAAAAACTTATGATTACAATTATAATAACACCGAATATAAATTGATTACGAACATTTTGAAACTATAAAAACCATAATTTTGATAGGTACACATTAAGATAATAAAGAAGCCATCGGACTTTCCATCTTTTTCAAACCTCTTTTTCTAATAATTATAGCAAAATTATTAGCAAAGTATTATTTTGTAGGATATACAATTGAAAACATGTTCAAAGAAGTAGTTGAATAAAGAAAATTGATTGTTCGAACGTTAAACTTTAATAAACAAAATTATCAAAATGAAATCCTCGTATACCTGTAGGTAATTTTGCAAACAAAATAATACAATACTATTATTATATTATACAATTTTTTAAGATAAACATTCTATTTATTGAATTTTATAACGGTTGTAAGGGCGGTTTGCCGATTATCAACTACAAGAATGAACATCTAATTATCTATGTAATTACAGTTAACGTTCGCTAGTAATTAGAAAAAACAAGGAATCGTGATTCGCAATTCGCATACAACTTATGTATGTGTGGATTTCTTTCCACCAAATAAACATAATGTGTAGATAATTACATTACATATGTTATTACACCTCAGACATCGGTTCTATCCTAAGTATATATGCCCTACCCTACATACAGGCAACGCTGAAAAGTTTAACTACTGTCGCTGTTCGCACTGTTCGCAGGAAATTGAAAAAATTCTATTGAAATTATCGGAAAAACGCGAGTTGTAGTTGGTATCAGGTGGAGTTTACTCACCACTCTTCCACTGCAGTGCAAGAAAATATTAAAAACTGCATTTTCTTCTACCTTCTCTATGCTGTAAAGCATGCATTAACTGTATTTATTGTAGCTACATATTTTACGCTACTATGTGCTCAACTAAAACTAACGAAAAGAAACCACCGACGGGTTTGTTAAACTCCAAAACATAACTTTAGCATAAAGTTATTGTTATTTCGTCATTTTATCCAACGTTCCGCATAATCTTTTTAAATCGTCAACGTCGTTGATATATCATTATTATAGCGTACGGTATGCCAAAAGCTTATAGGCTCCAGTAGGCAGTAGGCGAAATTGAAAAAATATAATAAGTGAACTTACAGGCAACGCTATGTATGCCGACAAAAAAAATTAAAAAAATTATATGGCCTACTTTATAGGCTAATAAATTGCCGACATCTGTACAAACGTGCAAAAAATTGATGATGCAATCGAAAGTTTAAGCTTGACACAAAAACTTCTGCCGCTTTAGGAAGTTTTGACCAGTTTCGGACACTGGTCATGCCACCGCGAATTTATTTTTAAAAGTGGCATTTACCGAATACTGCATCTAGAATTATCCCTGCAAGCCGAAACTTGTGTGCATGAAACATAAACAAACAGAATATGTATAAGCAATGAAACTGTCTCCGTTTTCAAAGGTTATTTTCAGTCACTAGCTACCTACATATTATTTACGCATTACGCTACATAATTCCTATCCCATGACATCATTGATATACCACTAACATGCTAAAAAGCTACAAGATCTAAAGTCTGGGAGTACAAAGTTTTGCGTTCAAGCCAGGATATAAAGCTGCTTTGAAATCGGATCATAGGAATGGATTTGGATATTGTCGAAATATGAAACCTATAATTACTAAAGTGCTAAATAATAACTTGAATTAGGAGCTGCATCATGAATTTCAGATCATGATCCTAAAAGAAAGTCCAAAGCCATATTACTTAATTACTATGAATATGCATAACCATCACTTCTGGATTTAATAAAAAAAATACGTCAATACTCAGTTCAGGTTCAGAGCACGATTTCGATTACCAACTAGAATAAAACTTAACGACTGAAATGCCGAAAGTAACTCTAGCCATGTGTTTTCCTCTTCAACTCCAAGCGGAAATTGTAAACAATATGTAAAAATTCTAGAACATTCTTTTTCACCACATAATCTAATCTACTCACTTGGTACGTGGAAAAGACCTGCCTACATTAATCAATGTTCTGTTCTGCCATCTTATCATCAACTGCGACTGCAGCAGCCGTGTACCAGGAATAGTTGATAGATTGGTCACATGTAAGCTGAATCAGAATCATTCTCACTATTGCTATTGCTATCACCGTCACCATCACTTCTCCAAAGTCAGTTCAAAGAATGAAATTTCAGTTGTATGTAATTACTACAAACTATTTACATGACACAAATAGTGCAGCAGTTAGAAGCACTAAGAACCAATTATTGTTATAATTAGAAAAGTTCTGGCGTCAAACTGGTGCAGATTTTGAACAGGCAGGGAATACCCAGGTGATGGTGGTTGGGTGAGAAATCTACTTATGTATGTACATGTGACACGCCAACATGATGGAAATGAAATCGACGTAATAATTGCATTTAAATAGCTTATAACAATAATTACTAGAATTAATTTAACTAGTAATTAGCTTTTAATTACTCAACTACCTATTTGCTATTATTTAATCTACAATGCCAAAACTTAAAGTTCAAAGTTGACAAACATTACCTAATCTTTATATTATTATCCCGTTGTTCGTACAAAACATGGCACGGCTGACATTGTTTATTTCTTACGGAATGGAAAGGAGCGCGTTCCTGAATGATAAAATGTAAAAAGAGCGAGAATTAATTAATCACAATATTAATATCAGGTTTGAAATGCTTAAAAACTAGGTTATAGGTATTTGATTTTGTGCAAACTTCAATTCAATAACGCTATTATTAAATATAAAACTACTTCCACAAATAAAAACAAAAAATGTAAAACTTATGAGTTTACCGGCTTGTCTGCCTTAGTTTTGGTGCTTCTAATTTGTAGTCAGTTGTCGTTCTGCTTCAAAAACAGGGCATTAAGTAGGTAAATTCCAAGTCAATCTTGTTCAGCTAATTAGAGACAACAGATTCCGTTTCCAATATCAAATCCACTTTATCGTAGTTAACTCCACTGTTAGTTTTAGTTTTATCTGAATGTTCCTTGTCATTCGGCTTTGGTTTGTTGGTTGAGGATAAAATGTAACCGTATAAATGTAGGCAATCGAAGCAAAGGTCCAGAGGCAACTGCACGATTTTCTCCCGTTGGCGTTTCTTTCTTTGTTTCGTACTTGAACTACAGGAAAATTGCCTACTCTACAGTTTCCTTTCCACTTTTAGCTTTAGCTTCTTTACATTGCATTGCGTCGCACGAAAATAAAGCATGTTGTACACAACGCATGGCATTGGCTGGGTACGATAATAAACTAGTGCTATAGTAACTGTGGAATTTTTCTATAGTCTGCTGTCTGCTTATTATTCTGGTTCTTGAACCTGGTCCCTCGAACCTTTATCCATTTAAACCTTCAGAGTCCCTTTGTAGAAGCTACATAATTATTCAGAAACCTTTTCATTCATGGGTCAAGGCAAGCAGCTTTTCAGGGTAGCTCGGAGTATTCTAATTGTAAGGAATTACATATCTAATTCAAAAGCAAATGCAATGTTGCCAAGTGGCGGAAAATGTGTACAACTTTACTTAGCTACATAATCATCATTTATGAATTTATGAGTAGCTTACGTAACCAGTAATTATTACCAAGTTATTTTAAGCAAACTGCCTTACTTAGAGCTCAAACTGTATGCAGTGAACATAGACTAATCAGTTAAAATACAAACTGCAGAGAAAATTAACCAAAATAGTAGGTTGTTCAAGTCCTTAATTATGAAGTATGAGCTAACACCAAAGTTATAGAACTTACATACAGGTTTAACTTTAAACTCTAAGACTTTACTCTCTAAGACGGAATGAGAATTTCCAGTAGAGGTTTTATATGTAGTAGTAATGCTAAAAGACGATGGAAATAATTAATAGTAGTTAAATTCTATAGTAATTATGTACATGCTTACTAAAAAATTGTAGGAGGAAAAGTTTGTTTACAAACATATACTTTAAACAGCAATTAATTCATGTATTTAAGATTGTGTCATGATTTAAGTCCATAGGTTGAGCTTTATTGTTATTATATTATAACTATCTACTGTACTATTGATTATTACTGTCATATACCACATCACATTAATATCAATGATTTCATTACGACTACAATCACAATAATTACAAGTAGAGCTACTGTGGGTACAAAATTTATAGAAATGATAGCAAAATATAGTACATAAATATGGCTGACGATGACAGTGCATTATTGTCAGAAGTACAATACAAATACAAAGGTATAGAATTATTTCATTACTTAATTAATCAGGACGTTTGTTGAATTGAACAATGAGTTAAGATAAGTTTTGTACAATTGCATAGGTACTGAATCCCATAAAAAAGCTCGACAAATTATAAATCTAAACTAATTTTAAATATATTTCAACATGGCTCAATAAAGGTAACATAGGCAACCGCAATAATGATATAAAATGAGTAAATCATCAGTATGGTGCAAGAAAAAGAAAAATAAGTATTAAAGGTAACTAAAAACCAAACAATGTCAACCACAAAATAATGATTAGATAATTGCATAAACGCAAAATATGTACTTCATTAATACCTACATACACGAAATGGTTACAGCAGCCAAAATTAGTATTTCATTATTTTGACACGATGCAAATTCTAATTAATACTACAAAATTGATTATTTCGATTATCGATACGGACCTATAGTTCCTCGATCAAGAGTCCAATACCAAAATCAGTCAGTTTACTTTCATTCGATGTCTACGATTTACCTATTTAGATAGTTAATGTTATAAAGCTACTTAATTCATTTCGATCATGTTTTTTTCAACTTTAACATTTGATTTGCTGCAGTTGATTCAGGATTCGGAATTTGAATGACATTTTTGCATATGGTATTTGAGATACGAGGAAAGTCCAAAGATTTGCTCGCAAGTTGAAATGGGACAGGGAAACTGATCGAGTCCGAGTTCCAGCCAGTGCTTGATGCGTTGATGCATCCATAAGGAGGACTTGATGGCGAAGACAGAGTCACAGGAAGCTACGGTACACTTAAATGGCCTAACTCCAGTGTGGTTTAGCTGATGAACACTCAATTTTCGGTTAGAGGGGAACGACTTGCTACAGATTCCACAGGTGTGGCTGGTGTCTGACACAGAAACGATTTTGGTTCCAGTTTTATCAGGAATCTCACTGATTACTTTCGGTTTGCCATTGACCGGTGGTGCAGCTGTTATAGTTTTGGATACAGTAGCTGCTTTGGATGTTACTAGTTGTTTCGCAGGGGTCTTCGTATTCCTATTTCTCTTATTTGTTGAGGCTGCAGCAGGTTGTGGTTGTACCTGATCCAGGCGACAATGCTTAGTCTGGATATCCAATTTACTGATGTTCCCAAAGCTTGTTTTGGCATCCATGGGGGAATTCGAATTTGCAGTTGGGGCGGAATTAGAAATTGAAGAGGAAACTGCGTTTGATACAGCAGATGATTTTGATGCTGAAACTTTAGAGGATTTTGATTTTGACGAAACTGCTGTCGTTGGTGGTGGATATTTTGAATAAGTTTTTAGAACGGGTACCACAGTTGATTTTATAGCTAAAGCAGATTTAGACTCCCGAATGGATTTTGCAACTGAAACGGAAATAGAATTCCAAGTTGTTTCTGATACGGGCATTGCAACAACAGAAGGGGAATTTAAACGCATTCTATTTGATTGCTTACGATGAGAGATGGAAGTCAAAACGGAGTTTGATGCCAATTCTCCAACGAGAGCTGAATTCGATCCAACTTTTTTAACTGCAACAACTTCCAACGGGTTTGCACCTGCCTCTAGTGCTGTTTTTGATGGCTCTCGCTGTGGATGTAAATCTGGCTTTGCTTTTATAACTGACATCGACTTCGATTTCGATTTCCGCTCGGACCTGGATCGAGTCCTGGATCTTGAGGAGTTTTCTTCCGGAGCTGATTCTGTTTTTGAACTTGGGAGTAATTTCGAAGGTGGAACTGACGACGATCTTGGTTTTGGTGCGCATGCTAAATTTGAATTTATTTTCGTAACACAATTAGATTTGGATGTTAACTGTTTCTCATTCAAATGGAACTTTTCCTTATGCTCTGCAAGATTTCTCTTGGTGAAGAAGGAATTACTGCAAAAGTCACAGTCCAACGACTTGTATGCCTTTGAGTTCATTCTTCGTCTCTCTTTCGAATCCTGTGGGACAGTCATGGCAGCAGTCACTTCTGCTTCCTGTGCTAGGGGATCCACTTCCATTTCCCCTTCATTCGGGACCAAATTTTTCTCCTTCGCCTTCTCAATGGTCTTGGCCTTTGATTTAGTTTTGCCGTTGACTAGAGGCTGATTTTGTAGCAGCTCGCTCGTCGCAGTCACTCCCCCCTGTTGCTTTTCTTGATCTTGACCTTGCTCCGGAAAATGATTAAAGGATTTCTGATGCACTTTTAAGTAGTAGCTGTCCGAATATTCTTTGCCACAAACCTCGCACTTGAAAGTTGGTCTCGGCCCGTCCCAATGATGGCACACGTTGTGCCTTTTCAAATAATAAGGAGATCGAAAAGACTTTGCACAAATTGTGCAGTAAATGTGCTTAGTCTTATTCGAATGCCAGCAAATCTCCACGTGAATCTTCACCTGGGACTGGGTGAATAGCTTTGCCCTGCACAATTTACATTGGATGGGATACTCGATGACACAGGCATTGACATTATTGTTGTCTTTCCCATTTTCGTCCACATCGATTCCTTCAGCTATTGTAGTTGGAATCGGAGTTGGAATTGAAACTTTCTCCAACAGAATAATGTTTGAATGATTCTTCACTTTCTGCTCCTTCAGCCACTCGGCAAGAGACTGGTCAAAAGACCCAACGTCAAGCTCTGTCTCAAATCCTTTGTCTTCCGTTCTTGCCATGCTTAAACTTCTACCCCTGGATCTAGTCCTTGTCCTTGGTGCAGATTTTCCAGATCTCTTTCCTGATCCAGCCAAGGAAGTGGAAGTTGACCCACACCCAATTTGAGTTCTAGTTCTAGTCCGGCTTCCTGTTCTGGCCCTCTTTGAATGCAAATCGGGCTCGAAGTCACTATCACTTTCGCCGTCCCTCACAACATCCTTGTCCAGTCTGGTACTTGCGTTCAGCCCGATCCCGATTAATTCAATGCCATCTTCTTCTTCCACTGCGGTTGCACTTTCCTGAGCGTGAGACAATCCGGATCCTGGACCGTTTATTGATGCTGGTTTCGCTGCCGGTACAGCTTCGATCGAACTCTTGATCGGATTTAAGAGCCTGGCTTTCGAAGTACTTCTCTGGGGTGTGGCTGAAAGAAGAATGGTCTTCTCTGATTTATTAGTTTGCTCCGAAACAATTTCCATGTCGATGTCGGTGCCGATGCCACAGTTCTTCCGAAGCACGCACAGCTTCTCGTGATCTTCAACGTCTTCGACAGTATAGAAGTCCTTATTGCAATGTCTACATGATTGATTCTCAGTGTAATTGACCACTGATTTTTTCTTCCGAGTGTTGTAGGGACTGGGCTGGGTTGGATGGATACCACTGACGAGGGATAGAGACTTTTCAGAGAGCGCGGGATTCGAGATGGAATTAACAACGAAATTACTTTTCGTCTTACTGTTGCCAGCAAAGACTGGAGGTTCTTCAGGAACTGAATTAGTTATTAAAGGCATTTGTTGCTGGGGTTGTGGTGGTGGCGAAATTGCAGTAAGAATCTCAACACTATCGTCTTCGCAATGATTTTCTGTTGCCTCTACAATCTTTCTTACTTGTTGTTCGAAAAACATTGCATCGGCATCGGGTTCAATTTTTAACGCAGAACCAGGAATATTTGTTGCGCGACTATTGATGTAGTTGTTGCTCTTGCTTTTGGGACTGGCTGCGGTTAGAGCAGTACTGCCGTTAGCAACGACTGGTTCCACGCCTTTGGGAGCAAGATCAAGAACTACTTTTGAAGCGTGTTCCGAAACGGCTGAATTAGAGACAGTTAAAACCGGGATTCGGATTTCCAATTGATCTATTTCTCCCTGAACTGCTGGTGGGGGAAGAACAATCTCATTCTCTTGATCAGTACCTTTATCCCCGTGATGATTTATACTTTCCTTCTTCCGTTTAGCTTGGACGTCTTTGATGACTGCATTTCGATTTTCGGAAACAGCTGTAAATGTCGATGCTTGCTTGGTTGCTAAAGGTGTACTAATATGAGAACTATGCTTCCTATGGTTTTCTTCTTTGATCGGGGATAGTGGTGAATCTGCTGTAGTATCGAGGTTGATGTTTTGCTCATTAGTTTTAGAAATAGTTATTGGATCTGAACTGGAACCACCAGGTATGACGTGAATACTCTCCGCAACAAATTCCCACGTCGGCAGGTAATCAGAAATTGACGTGGACGGAGAATAGCTTGGTGACGGAACCTGCTTTGAAACCGATTCTGCTACAGATGCATCTATAGACCGGAACTCACACTGATTATTATCCTGCGTGGGTGGCCGAATGCATTTGAAAAGATTAATTGGCTCGTCATTTTCAGGGATTTTGAACAGATCCTGTAGTCCGTATTTATTCTGTTTCTTACAAAGTTTTTCTACAAAGGGAGCTAATGGTAATGATGATTCCGACGGAAGTGATCGCGATACTTTTTCACTCCTATTCCTTCTGGATGTTGATCGAAAGGGTGATAAACTAGAAGAATAAAAAAATTTTCAATTTCAAAACAACTAATACCAGTTGTAATACTCTTGTTACTATTATATATTGTTATTGTTACCTACATTACTTGGCACTACGCACTAGGTAATTCGTATTAGATACTAAAGTAAACTCGAACTAATTTAGTTCTAGTACCTCTTGACTTTTCCTTGAATTTTATTTTGAATCCTCAAGGACTGCCGAAGCGGTTTGCTTTGTTTGTTCAAGCAATTGATAGCTTTGACTCTTGAGGCAGTGTAGAGATCACGTCGTAGTCGGGTCAGCAAGACGCAGGGATTCGGCCTGGGTTTCCGACGTATCTGAAGCGTTTTGTTGCGAGTGAAGAACGTAGACGTGTTGGACGAAGGATCGTGATCGTATTTATGAATCAGCGATGGTAAAGCTGTTGAAACTGGAACCACTTCACTGCTGCAAGTTTTTAGCTTCGTGTCCTCCAACGGAATCCAACTGGAATGATTATAAACAAAGGTTCATTAGACATTTGACATTAGATTCCCTTCATTCTTGAATGTAATTTAAATTAGGTACTAATGTTGAAGCAAAGCAATCATCAACACATAAAAAATAATCGATGGTGATTGGTGATTGTGATTTCGAGTAAGAATTAATAACAAATTAAAAATATTCTGTTGGCCAATCCACAACTGACAAGTAACTCATTGGCTTTGAAACAAATGATGAATGATGAATGAGAGCGCCACAGTAAGTAGTTTTACAATTGACAATTTAGGTTGTACACGCTAAAAAAAATTGACGAACATCAACCGGATTTCTATTATTTTGTAATAGGCACACTACTACTAATATCAGAAAAAAAACATCCATAGCGAAACCTATTAAATATATCAATAGTTTTGTTCTGTTAATAATTTCAAATTTACCGAGTCCCACTATTAAAATTAAAACTGAAAACTATTTGCTATTGATCCGAGGTACAGTGTGTCCTGTTAAAATCAATGGAAACGTCGATTAAAGTTAATGGAATGGGGATTCTTCGGTAAGTCGAGCCCCGTAAAATTCACTTTTTTAATTTACAATTTCACCTAACCGAAGATGAACTTTGACCATCGGTCATCCCCTCACCTAAACTATCCTAACCTAACCTAACTTAACCTAACTTAACCTAACCTAACCTAACACAAGAACACACGTAAATTGAGAATTAAAAAAAGAGAATTTTACGGGGCTCGACTTACCGAAGAACACCCTAAAACAAACACCAAATGCCAAAGGCTACAATTTATAGATTATGAGATTGCTGTTGATTATCACTTACTCTTGATCAAGGAATATTTCCTCAAAAACAATACAGCTGATTTTGAGACAGTCCCCCAAATGGTTCTCCAGTTTGTGCATCTTCAACTTGTCCGTGTCTGGAAATGTCTCCTTGCACAACCGACACACGTAGAGAAGCAATGGATCAAATTGAAAACCCATTTCGAATTAATTTTGTCTTGCTTGGTTAAATAAGTTTGATTCCAATTTTAACATTGATTGCAACGCACTGAAGAATCCCCGCTATTCATTATTAAACTATGACTGACTGATGACCTACTGTCAACGAAGACTAAAAACAGAAGTTTTAGACTGTTGACTGTGGGATAAATCACTAGAATCATGGAGCAAATATTTTACCTACGTTCAACGTTAAGGTCAGACTCCTACAATTACAATATAACGTAACTTACTTTTAACTTTGCGACACGGGAAATGCGTGGTTAATTGTTTAACAATCACCATAACGCGAAAATATGTAATTACAAATTATAAACGTGAAGAAGTCGGTATCGACAAGAGCATTTAGGCAGCTATTGTTACTTGAAAGAGCAATAATTTGGTAATCTTAAGTATCTTAACTTAAGCTAATCGTAATCGTAATAATCGTAAGTAACTGTCAACTGTCGTCTAGAGTTCCAGTTTCCGTTTCCAGTGCAGTTTTAAGTTTCAACTCGAGGTTCACTGCACACAGGTGTGCTGATCGTATGCTGAATTGCTGAATGCTGAGTAGTTAAGAGGTAAATAAAGCCAAAATAAAGTGAGCACGCAGCTCAGATGACTTAAATTTTGAGCTATACTTTTAGCTAGCCAAGGATGAAGGATACTTTGCTCGAGTCAGTACTCAGTACAGCCATAGTCATAGCGTCAAGTTACAGGGTGTAGCCTAGCCGACATCCGAGCACAACAAGAATTGAAAGGAAGAAAAAGGGGAGAGGATTAGTGGATCGCGCGTCTTCGGCGATGAGCATGCTGCTACATCCCGGAGTTCCACGACTGGACTATTTCAATAGGGCTAGGGCTAGGACAAGAAATCAATCAATCAATACTTCCATTCCATGGATTCAAATTCAAAAGGTGGATGTACATACACGCCTAAAATTTTTTTTTAGTTCCAATATAAAAATCATTTTAAAAACAATTCTAGGGGCTTATGCAAATATGACGTCATTGGTCCAAGGGGGAAGGGGGTAAGAGAAAACTGATGAAAAATGACAAGGGGAGTGGGGCCTAACGATAAGAAACAAAAATGACGTCGAAAGTCGAAAATGGGAATTTTTAATTTTTTTCCATGTCTAAAATCCACTTTTGTATCACTAGATGGGTTTATTTGGGTTTGTTCACATAAACGTCGTTTTTGGGGAGAGTAAAGAGAAAAATGAAAAATGATCAAGAGGAGGGGGGGGGGATGATCAAAAGAACCAAAATCTTTTGACGTAATATTTGCATAAGCCCAAAGTCTAGCTACCTGCTTAAGACACGTATGTACCTGTATGTAGGTATTTCATAATTTTTGGAATGTACCTACTTAGGTTACCTATTATGCTCTCCCGGTTTCAATTTTGCAGCTATTGAAATCAATTGCAATATTAAGAGTAAAAAATGAACCAGCTTTAGATTTATCTTTTTCTCAACCAATTTATTTGTTCAGTTCACATACATATTTACTATATAATTATAACATATCTGCATCAATATAAAAATACCCGGGAACAACAATCCGAAGGTAGAACAAATTAATGCATATAATATATTCGTCTAACAACCAACCTAATTTTGCAACAAAATTAAATGGCTAAAAGCATCAGTAACGTTTAGCAATGAGGATAAAAGCTGGATAACATTACAAAAAATATAAAAATTATTTACAAGTAAAAATGTAGTAGGCAATTGGTAACATAATTTACGAATTAAAATTCTCTTCTTGCGACTCGCTAACGACGGAAACGGCTTCAAAAGTTCCTCCTCCAATTTCTGTTTCAGATATTTCCACTTCACCGCCAAGTTCTGTATCGTCATTTTCAAGATAATGATCACTTTCAACTTCATCTCCATTTTCGTTTCCACTTCCATCATCATTTTCATCATCTTCCTCCTCATCGTTCTCACCATCATCATAATCAACATCACTTTCATCAGCATGACTAACGACAGGTTTCTTTCCCAAATTTCTCCCTCCTCCTTCATTGTTCCCATCATCTCCGACCCCACCCTCATGCTTCCTCTCGTGTTTCTTTAAAAGCTCGATGGATCTACAAACATACCCACAAACTTTGCAGAAAAAGTTGGTCTCTTTCTCATGCGCTCGCATATGTTTGACTAAACCTGTAGTCGAAGTAACTTTCCTCGGACACAATGTACACCTTAAAAAATTAAAAGTTCCCTTATGTATCAAAACGTGTTTTTTAAATGGCCACCGTCTCGCAAAAGTCTTCCCACACTCCTCACACTGGTATGGTTTCTCTCCCGTATGAATCCTGAGATGTTCCTCTCGTTCGCGCTTCGTCTTGAATCCTTTTCCACAACCCTCTCCCTCAATGTCGCATTTATAAGGGAAGGCATCCGAGTGCCTTCTAAGAATATGATGCTTTAGCTGAGATTGCATAGCAAAAGTTTTGCCACAGTTCGGACATAGAATCTTCGCTCTTCCCATTTCGTCCCCGTGTTTCCTTTGTCGGTGCATAAGTAGTCCCCCCCTCTGCTTAAAAGAAGCGGTGCAATTCTCATAGGGACATTTGTAAGCGCGTTCTGCTCCATGGATGGTAATGTGCTCCGCAAGCTTATTTTTGTTACAGAAGGACTTGCCACAGAATTCACACTTGTGCTCAGTCACGAGTCCATGATGGGCAATGAGGTGGGTTGTGAGGGATCTCTGGACCCTGTACTCCATAGGGCAGTGGGGGCATTTATGAGGTTTATCTTCAGAGTGGATAAGTACATGTCTTTTTAAATCAGCTTTTGTTTGAAAAGCTTTGTTGCATATAGGGCAGATGTGGGGCTTTGATAGGCGCACGGAACTGGGAATAGGCACATTATCTTCTCCAAGAATTCCCAATTGTTCACGTTCGAATTCGTTAGATTCTTCCTCATCAGCTTGTTCCTCTTGGGACCGGAACTCATTGAGTGATTCCTTATGAAGGAGGAGATCCTTTTCAGATTGAAAACACTTGGAGCATTGAAGGCACTTGTAGGCGTTTTCACTCTTTTCAGTTTTCACGGAATGCCGCCGCATTTGGTGACGACTCAGATTGTAGGGAGTTCGAAAGGTGATTTTGCAAATGGTACAGTAGCGATGCCTGCGTTTGTTGGAATCCCAACAGAATTTCACGTGCTCTTTGACTTCCTTTTCGGATGTTATTTGGCGCTCGCACAGCTTACATGTTATGGGACGGGCCTCATTCACTATTAGCTCTGTAATGGGAGGAGGTTGTTTTTCTCTGGATTTCTTACTTGATTTTTTACTGGAATTACTTGCTATTGGAGAAGGATCCTGATGCGGCTGTAACACTATCACTGTGGAAGGATGTCTCTCTCCATGTAGTTGAAGCCACTGGAGAAGTGGAAGAATCTCCTCTGGTTCATGCACATTTTTACTTTCTGCATCCTTGGGCACCTGGGGTTTGGATGATGATGGTAAATTCTCGTGTCCAATGAGCAGATGCTTGCGAAGCAGGAAATGAGTTCCGAAGACAGTATGACAAACGGTGCAGAAACGATGCCGATGTTTGTTATGTAGCCAGCAGTTCTCCACATGATTTTTGATTGAAGAAGGAGAAAGTTTTCGAAGGCAAAGTTGACAGTTGATGGGATTTTTATTGCTCTCAAGAAACTTGGGCCACTCTTCAGTCTTTATGGTTTCGGTTTCTTTGTATATATTTTGCGGGGTGGAATTGGGTGGAGGAAGCATTTGTAATGAGGGATCTGGCTTTTTTAAGGAAGCTGCAGAAGTGGAAGCAGTACTTGTGCTAGCTTTCGTAGGTAATGAGGGAGCACATTTGCTTCCAATAGTAATAATTAAATTCGTGTCTTCCTTTTTATGAACTTTTGATGAAAACCGCCGGGGAGGTTGTTGAAAATCAGTTGAATTTGCATCGGAATGGAAATCTGAATCTGAATAGTTCGTTTGTTGAGCATCGCCAATGTCAAAGTCACTGTCACTGTCTTCGTCCTCGTCACTTTGAGCATCCACTTTGGGCGAGAAATTATTCAGGAAATTCGCACGGTCATTGTGTTCAAACTCTTTGGCATCATGTTGAAGAATTGGATCCTGATCTTGATCAGAATCTTCGGTTTCCGGAGAATTAGCTCTGGAAGGTGATGCTACTGATGATGGGGGTGATGATGATTCCACTTTGACTTCAATATCAGCTGATGGATTAGAATATTCTTCAGCAAACAAATTATTTTGTGCACTTTTCGATATGTTACGAGCATTATCAAGGTCACTATCACTGTCAGAGTCAATGTGAATGACATTGGATTCCAATTTACTTCGCTTCGCTGGGGGAGCAGAGTCTTCATCATCGTCATCGTCATCGTCAATGACGATTACATGAGAGGATGGTGAACTGGAAAGAAAACAGAATTCCGTATTTTTAAGGAAATGCATTAAAACAGCATTCAAATAAATTAGTAATGGTCATTATTTGTAATTTCACTCACGTTGTGATAGTTACATGACCTTGCCTTACTCTTGGTCGGAGACAGGATTGTTTTAATCCGGTGCGGATGTTGCGATTAGAAATAGTGGGATTAAGAGCCGACTTTAATTCTTGATCAGTTAATCGTGTGAGTTGCACGTAAGGATTATGTTTAGGTGGTAATGTAGGCCGGCTTTTGGTAGATTCGGATTGTGGACTGTGACTGGGCTGGAAGACCTTGGATGTGCGCAGTTTTTCTTTCTGAAGTAGTCCTGCGACTTCCGGTTTACAGAAAACATCTAATTCTTTACGCGGAAACGATCTGCGTAAAATAAATTAATAAATTAACAAATTCCATCCCCCCGTATGGTATTTGTCATTAGTATTCATAGCTCGGTATCGGTTGAAATTCATAATAATAAAGAGTAGACAAAACTATCAAAAGTTGATAGTAAATTAAATGATCCAAGGTACAATTAATTTGTATGAAATATAACTATGCACCATGAGTGATGACAGAGGATTTAAAAGTGAAAACTTTTCATGGAGTAAATGTTGAGTGAAATGAATGAATGAAATGAGTCCTCCTGTGAAACTTACTCTTGGTAAAGAAATTTTTCTTCAAAAACGACAGCTTTGATCTTCAGGCATTCCCCCAAGTGGTATTCCAGCTTATGAGACAATA
Organism: Ptenothrix huangshanensis; assembly: GCA_036851915.1. Taxonomy (NCBI): domain Eukaryota; kingdom Metazoa; phylum Arthropoda; class Collembola; order Symphypleona; family Dicyrtomidae; genus Ptenothrix; species Ptenothrix huangshanensis. The sequence continues at coordinate 4,101 of JAAXYX010002012.1, read as the reverse complement.
AACTGTCGGAATCGGAAAATGTTTGTCCGCACAATCGACACACGAACCAAAGAAACGGCTTAAAGTGGAAATTACTGCGACAACTAGCAATTTCTGACATTTTTGTAAACTGTTTGAGAATGTTACCTACTATACCTAGCAACTCAATTAATTACTGCCTACTGCATCAGAACAAATTATGTTTGAATTGCAAACAACTGTCAACGGTCACCTGTAATTGGTAATGAATTTACATTAATAAAGAACGACAATATGCTAGTATTTTCACACGTGTTCTAATTTCTAATCCTATCTCTAGTTCTAGTCCTCTAGTTAGTGCCTTCCTGATGCGGTGCTGCGGTGGTCCCCAGCTCCCCAGGTCACAGCATTTCAATTTCACGTCTGGCAGCAATCAGAGCTTCGGATCAATAGCAATATTTTAGCAATCGAGCAATGCAATAACCTCAATAATGCAATATGCAATCCACTGTTCATCAAGTTTCAATTTCAACTGTGGAGGATAGTTATTCCTTAACAAGGATATCTACCAGGAGTTTTAATCCAATACGTGTATAATTATATACACCCTAAAAAAACGACCGTTTCTCGTTCCCGTTTAACCGGATTTATTGTATTAGGTATTTTCCGATAGAAATCGCTATAAAAACATCAAGGTCAAATGTCAATAGTGGAACCAGTAGATGTATCAATATTTTCTATATAGTTTTAAATGTGAATCATATGCACCGGGCCCCTCTATTAAAATCAATAGTGATATGATGATGATAGATGATCGTTGCCTTACACACGCAAGGTAAGAGTAATGATGAGATTTTAAAAATTGTAAAACTTGAAAATGTAACCCGAAGTTTTGATTATCACACTGTCGAGCAATACGGTAAAACCTTAGGTGTTAAAGACCGCCGCAGGTCAGGTCGGTCAAGGGCAGGTCGTGGAATTTTTTTTACAAAAGCCGTACGCGCGCGAAAAAATCCTCGCCGCTCGGAATAAAAGACTGCACCCTATATGAAGGTTTCTTTGTAGGCATTTCAGCGAGCACTTAAAATGGAGCTCAGGATGCAGGCCTTCAAAAAATATAAATGCCACTGTTTCAACCAAGCGAAGAAGAAAAAGAGACTCGAGAGATTCTAATGTCTGCTAAGGAGGTACGACGGGTAAAAAGTGCTTTGCAGTTCTTTTTTCAGATAAATTATTTTTTTTCGCTGAGGAAACTCACAACAGTCAAAATTATTGTAAGTACGCACAAGACCTAAGGCTATACTCCCACGGCCAAAGATGGGTGATTAGTGCTCACCACCCTCGTTCTGGAATGGGAGCTTGCAAAAATGACGTCATGCGATTTTGGTTGTTTTTGATCACCCCCTACCCCAAATCATTTTCCGTCAATTTTGCCTTTACTCCCCCCTACCTCCCAAAAAATGACGTTAATTTCTTAGTATACCAAAATAAGCCCATCTAGTTTTTCAAAAGTGTATTTTTAATATGAAAAAAATCAAAAACCACCATTTCATCTTTCAACGTCATTTTATTCACGAGACCCCCCCTCTCCCCTTGTCATTTTTCATCATTTTTCTCGTACCCACTCCCCCGCTAAATCCATGACGTCATTTTTGCAAGCTCCCAATGGTCTTTCTGGAAGTGTCTGTGAAGGGGGTGAAAAACCTGGTTTTTGTCCGCCAGGGGGTAAAAGTGAACCCCAACAATTAATTACATATTGGACAGCTTTGTGTTCGTCATATATCCCCTCAATCAAATCACCTTCAACAGCGAGCCCTAAGTGTTCCATCAGAACTCTTAGGGCTCTTATACTTATATTATATATAACTTATATATAAGATGTAGTCTAGGCTTGCTTTCAATGCCAGCATGATAATTATGACTCCCATTGCATTGTAATAATATGCATTTAAAAAGTATAAAAAATTTAGTTGCACGGCAAAACTTTGCAATAAATTGAAATGGGAATTTGTATATAATTACTTGATATCACCTATATGTATATGAATTCTGAAATCCTACCTACAAAAAACGTTAGTAATTATATGAACGTGTGGATGCAATAAGTGCCTTCGAAGGTACATAGTTGCACAAACACAAAAGTTATTTATGTACGTGCTAGTGGTGCTAGTAGCAGCTCAGGAAAATAAATTTTGTGGAGCCAGGGTAATTTCCAATTCTATTCTTTCCTAACGTAGTAGTCCTTAACTTTATTTCTAAAAGAAATTGTGATCTCATCTTTCACGGTCATGGAGTTACAGTATGGCATGCCTGGTTTAGCCAGCAAGTTTTTGATGGTAGTAGAAGTCGTATTAGGTAGTGCAATATTTCTTACTTTTCTTACGTGTCAAGATGATGAAAGGAATCCGATTGTGAACCCTAGACTTATCCTTAGATGCATGTAGGTCAGGTGTTGATTAAACGGTGGGTTAAACCCAAGGGAGTAGGCTAATTTTTTAAAAAGCATCCCCACTCCAATTAATTAGGTGGGGGTTTAAATAATTAAAAAATCTCATTATGCAATATGCAGTTTGTGTCATTTATATGGAAAATAATTGAGTAGGTAGCATGTGACTGAAATATGCATACGAAACCGAGTCATGATTTCAATTGCAAATCCCCACGTTGAGGTAAAAGTTTATTAAGGTGTATATAGGGAGTATATATATATAATTATATATATACTTTTTATTTTTCGAGTTTGTTGATCTTTTCTCCATAGTCATTAGAATTTTTGGTAAAATAAGATCACCTTGAGTACATAATTGCTAAATAGATAAATGAATTCATACACGATGGTTCAACAAGGTGGATAAAGGTACACAGTACTAGAAATGTTGAATGTTGCTTTTTTCTGTGGTAGTAGCATCATCATTCCACTTATACCCACACACTTAACAGATCGTTCTCGCTGAAATTATGGTGGGTGGATTATCTGTAGATACAACCATACACCTTACACATATAATTACATACACATTGTTTGTTACCTTTTTGTGTGCTTTGCAAATAATGCGGATAATTAGAGCCAAAAATAAGTTTTATGCCTACTTTGAAAATTTAAATGCAAATACGGCATTCTACTCGTGGCCTTGGGAGGATAGGCCAGAAATAAAATAATTGCAGGTATAATGTGTAATTTATTATGCAAGGATGGTGACAACGACTGACAATGCATTATCTCGGGTAATCCATCATCATCCAAAGGCAAGTGTCCGTTTCTCACTGCCGCTGTTGATTGCATCGGAAACTGGAACTTGTAATATACTCAACTATTGTTAGCTTTGTCTGTGAACCTTCGCCTTCAAATTATAAACCGAACCGATTCCACTCCGAATGTTTTAATAAAGTTGGGGTTGGTGTTGAAACCTACCGGAATGCATAGTAGGAAGGTATGTATATTATGTCGGGTGAGTGGGAGAGTGGTAAGAATAGAATGTAGAATAGAATTGCATGGATTGTAGGTTAGGCATATGTAGGTCTCGTCTTGATATGAACTTCTAATGGTATTCAATTAAAGCTTGCCTTTGGTAGGGATTATGTAAATGTAAGTAATTTTATGAAAACATTGGCTTAACTTTAACTACTATCCGTCTACGCAGAAACACTTGTGTGTTTGTCCTTCTATCACATGTAGGATGATGGTGTGGTGTAGTGTGGTCTGGTCTGTAATGTAATGTAATACTAAGTAGTTAGATTAGATTAGGGAATACTAGGATGAATTCCCATCACAAGTTAAGGAAATTTCCGAATTTCCCTATTGTGCACTGTTTTGTACGAGTTAGTTCTAGGTAGTATGCTCTTCGTAGAAAAACTAGGTACGACCAAACAATAAAATCTAACCTGTGTCTATGTACTTACCTACCCACATACGTAACGTAACGTACCTACCGGAATGTAGGCATCTACCTACCTATTCGCTATACACAATCCATTATATGTATTTTAGATTAATCTTCTTCTTTTTAGCTATTTCCATCCTTCTTGAGCATTGAAACCCGTTCCGGTCGATCCACGCCAGAATTATGGCTACTATTCTCTTTCCAGTCATTATTTACATTTCTATGTCGGCTATTCGAAGCTACCACCATTCTTAAAGGGACA
>JAAXYX010002011.1:0-19463 GCA_036851915.1 Ptenothrix huangshanensis | reverse complement strand
ATAGTATTTCAGCTGTATCTATGGCAATTTTGTGCGAAAATCAGCGAAAATCTGAGATCTCACCCTCTGAGAGCAAGTGAGAGGAAAAGGGTGTACGGCTATTAAGATTCATAACCTTGTGTAACTATAATTATTACATTATGGCAATATAAATATCTAGAAATATCAAGATGTCCTGTCCCTGTGTATCTACTGAAATCAGCTCCACTGGTTGCAAAGTAAATAGTGGAAAATAGAAAATTACAAGTATTGAACAAGGTGCCCGAAGTCCGTATGTAAATGGTAATGACTAGAACAAGAATAATGACTGCTGTGATCGCAGCGATGAGTGTGCGAACAAGTATTTAAACCACGAAATTGAAAATTTGAAAAAACCGAATGCTTGGTCCGAAATCAAAAATATTTTGCACTGAGCATGCCCTAAATATAGGCTTTACATAAAATAAATTTCAGAGCATTTGGTTAAAGTTGACACTTTTAACCAAAAAAGTGGTTAACCCTCCCCCAGGAAAGCTGTTTTTAAAATTCTTACCCGCCTACCGCGTTAGACCTATGTTTTTTTTTAAAAAATCCAAGATAGTAGACTTACATACCAATATCCTCGTGTGCGGAATTTGGCGCCTTTGCCGAAAAAATGTTTGGCCACCCTATCATAGCTGTTGGTCACCCTTGTGGAAAATTTTCGAAAAATCGATTTTTATTATTTTTTCTTAAAACCTCAAAATACAAGTTGTCCAACCATGTGCACCACTTCTTTTCGATTGCCGTCCCTTACCCTAGTAAGTAGTTGCAAACGTTTTCAACCGTTCCATTTTTCATTCTTTTACCCCTTGCCACCTCCAAATTACCGCCCGCAGCGCCCCCAACTATTTTTCTAAAAATAGTTGTTAACCAGGGCTACATCTTTTTTATGTATCGTTTTTCCGTATCTCTAGTTCCTGAGGCAGGACAAATTCACAAAAAACGACTTTTGGTCTTTGTTCACCAAAATTTGTTTTTGTTCTAGACGCCACATTTACAAAGCAAATGTCCAGTGCGATACACCGTTGGAAAGACCTCTACTGGGCGCACATGTTAGTAATAATTCAAATTTTTGCCCAAGCGTGTTGGCTGATTACACTAAAAAGCTTTCTATGGGCTATGTAAAAAGTGGGCTTTTTGCAAACGTTATTGGGTCAAAAATTCAAAACTTTCAGTGCCAATTATTTTTAAACAATAGTAGACAATACAGGTTCAAGTTTAATGGTAAATGATTTTTCGAAAAACGTTTGCTTCACTCTTCATTTTGGTTTCTGCTCCCACCTCTTTGTCTAAACGCGAAAAAATCCCAAATTCAATTATTATGTTGTCAACCTTCACTGCCAGCATGAAAACGTTCTGTTCTCGGAATCATAAACATGCTAGAAATGCAAAAAATTTGCAATGGTGAAAATTCTCCAGGCTTGCGGGTTTAAGGGCTTTGAAGATAATCATGTTTATTACTTATATTGACGCTATGCAGACAGGATTGAGCAGGATTTGACAGGAATGATGTTTTACAAGTTCCGTAGTACAAGATACTGTAAGTTTTTTCTTTAAAAATTGACAATTTGAATTTTTTCTTGAATTTCGTCATAATTATCAGTATTCAGCAAAAAGAAATGTGCGCATTCGATGGAATTATGAAAATGTATAATTATGGTATGATTATAAGTGTAATTACTTCAGTCGCTAATCTTTGCTATTCATCATTCATAACTTAACAGTTAGTACCGCCTACCGTAAATATGCTCTCTCTTGTTTTTATTCTGGCAATGTAGTAGAACACAAAACACAATTGAATTGAGCATTGTGTTGTGAGAGGTATAAAGGTATAACAATTGATTGTATGTTATTATTACTAAATTACTGCTGCCTATATCGAGCATTAGAAATTATGTACATACACTCAACAAGTCATCCAACGATCCATCCAAAGCCCAAAGCATTAATAGCATCGTGCCCTCGCCCATTCTTGTTTTTACAAACTTTTCCAGCTCTGCACTCCCCAAACGTCTATTTTTAGATTGTCTCGTTCAGAAGAATAAATTACTGATGCTAACATTCTACGGATAGAATAGAGTCAGACAGATGACAGGTACTAATAATAACGATAATGCATTTGATAATGATTATGCTATTCTCCACACGATTATGATTAGGTACATTATATAAATCAAAATCGCAGTCGTCATCGTCATGGTTGGATTTACTTGGGTCGCCTTCATTTTATATGGAGGAATAATATCATTACGATATATGATTACGATTAGTATGCATGACCCAAGCCAAAGATGAACAAGATGAACTTGATTTTTTATCATTCGGTATTAAGTTACAAAGGGTGAACGAACATCCAACGTTGGAGTCAAAAGTCGAGGTGGACTCAAAAACAACTACTACAACCTGCTCGCTAAACAAAATTATTTTAAATTGTAGCTAAATATTTTTCCAACTACCGGACCATTTCGTGGATCATCAAGGGAGCAGAACAGAACAGGGTAATCTAGTTTTTACGAAATACGCAATTATCATCATTTTACAACTGCGTTGAAAGTGTTTCATTCTACATAATTTGTTAATTACCGAACGGAAAAGTTTACGGAGGGAATTTATTTTTTTCTAAAAGGAAACTTTTTATTTTTGTTTTGTTTCTATTTTTGTGCGTATATTTCTGATTTCTTGCATGATGTCGATGCTGTGCTGTCCGTATGCTAATTTTATACAATTCTGACTTAACAAAAAACGTGCATTGATCTCCTTCGTATTCTACATATCTACATACACATTTCAATAGAAATTTTTTAAGTATAGAAGACCGGTAACATTTATTTTATTATTTTTTACCGTAAAAGTTTGTGGTGCTCGTGTAGGTAATCGAAAAAATTAGTAAAGGTATATGAGTTTTACGAATAAAATTCTGTCAAACTTGAACTAACTGGCTTCCCTTAAAAATATTCTTCAACAGAGGAATCGGTTAATAAATAACTATGCTGTAGGTATATTCCAATAGGCTTATATAGTGATTTCAGTAAAACTTGACGGAAATATTGTAAGCAAATTCTACAGAAAAAATTGGTGTAATTAATTATTTTTATTAAACGCCATACCAATTTTGCAATGAAAGATATGTACATACTTCTAACAGGTACACTTTGCAGTTCTGTAGAGCCTTTCAATAACAAAATTGGTAATTTGCCGCTATTGCAATTAATACGCAATTAATTAGAAATTAGAATAATATAAACAAGCCGGGGTCCGTGCCCGTAGTCGTAGGCCGTATCCGATTCTGTCGAGCCGAACATTGGACAGATAAAACGGAGCTTTGCCGGGTTAAAATACGAAAGCTTTTTACACCTGAGTATATCAGCTGTGGAGTTAATGAGGGCCATATATTCCACTATAGTTCCACTTGCTACTGCTGCGCTGCATTTTTACTATCTACATAATAACTGTCGGTGGTCGGCTCCTTGTGGCAGTGCAGTGTGCTTGAGTGTGAGTTCTCTATTTTTAAGTCTTTTAACTAATTTACCATTTTGATTCTCAGTCCCGGTGCCTTAACTTAACTGACTGCTACCCCAAAACGAAAGGAGTCTAAGAGCATTTCCTGCAATTTCATCATCGCAAGTATTTTCTACCATTTTTGCATTTGTATTATAAAACAAGAGAAACTTGTTTCGATTCCACTTTTTTAAGAGTGAACGAACGAAGACTTACGCTTAATTATAATCGCCCATTTGCGTTGTATTTATACACATATGACTATATTCTATTGACACTTGATTTGACCTTGACAAAATTGACAGCTAACAACTAAAGGCACAATAAAGAGTCAAAATGTGTTAAGTGCTACATGCTTCTACTTTAACTTCAACGTAGAACTGACTGAACACAGTTTGATTTTTAACGAAGGACTTGGATTTGACAAATACTGATCACAAATCATTAAGCCCTTACAGTACTAAGTTTTTTGGGGACAAAATAATCAAAATTATTCTCTTTACCGCCTTATTACGTTACTCAGTCAATTAGTTTCAGGATATTTTTATAGTTGAGAAATGAAAAAGGGAACTGCTGAATTAACACTTGTTTTCGGGGTTTTCGACTCTTGATATCCTTTGACGTTTTAAGTAAGTAGGTAAGAAATTAATTCATTGGTGAAATGAGAAACGGAATGCTGATATTTTAACAAATTAAACTTGTCTTCGGCGTTTTTTACTTTTGATGTTTGACTTTCTCTGACGTTTTCTACATCAACAAATACTAGTAACAGTACCCTATTATAGATTTAGTTGATTTATTGGCTTTTATATCGAGCAACGAGGGAAAAGTTCATAATAATTACTACAATTGTTCATTTAATATTTTAAGACATAATTGTGGTGATTTTGTTCTTATATGTATATGTCTTTTAAGCATTTTCGTTGAGTACAAGTCACCAGTACCAGCCACCATACGTGTTTAGTCTGTCAGCGTTAAAATATGGATTCTAGGTAGTAATTCAAGCTTTAACTAATTTTAGCTAATAACTGACCTACAATAATATCGAACCTCAGGGTTGTTCGAGTCATTCCCAAGACATTTACATTTCTGAAAAAATACGAACAGCTTTGCACTTTGCGCTACTCAACATAGTAGTCGATGAGGAAAAAAGTGCTTTGCCAAATGAAACGTCTTTATTATGGTAAACCTTTGTATATTATGTCATGCATTGGCTGATAGCTGTTGTTAAAATGATCCAATAATCTTCCCATCTTCGTTTTGTATTTTTTTTAAAATCGTTTTTGTAATCCTGTCATTCCTGTCTGTTTCCTGTTTCATACCTTTCACCTCTCAGCATCCGGTTAAGCTACGTTATCATTTTATCATTTTACTAGTCAGGTATTAGGTAAGAAAATAGTAATTCAGTTTAGTCTATTATACACCCATTACTCAACTTCACAACACTCACAATAGCATATCACCCATCGTCAGAAGCAGAATTTAGTACGTATTCAGTTCAGTGGTCCAGTAAACTTCAGTTCGTGTTCGTATCAGACTTTCTTGTCACTTGTAATTATTGTCTACATGTAAATCACAACAGCAAACTACAACTTTACAGCTTAGAACAAGTTGTAATAATAATTATTGTTAGGTAGGTATATAATTAGGTACCTATAGTTATTTAAATTTACAAAAGGTTTTGTGGTATAGTACATATGATAAATGCAATGTGTACCTAAAATTGCGGGTGAATTCGAAATAAGGTAGGTAGTAGTGGCATGTGTGTGTGTGAATTTGTGGATTCAATTTACCGTGTGCATAATAATTATTGTGTTCTTCAATGTTCAATTGTAGTTTGTAGTATACAAATGTATCAAAAATATTACCGAATTGCAATTATGGTTACGGCAAGGTTACAATAATTACATCGTTTAATCGCTCCCCAAATTAATAAGTGGAAGTGAAAATTGTGGAATTTCGGGCGGTAGTTCATTTGTGAAGGATAATAAATATACCTATTTTATTTTAAGTTAAAAATTAATTAAACAAAATTGATTTAAATTAAACCAAATAGAGACGAAGAAATTACTGCTAAACCTTGACTTAAAAATCCAGTGAATGTTCTACAAGAAACTAGGGACTATTCAATCATTTTCAATCATTTTCAATCATTGTCAATTGTTGTTTCGTTTGACTTTGGCAGTAGTTGACAGCAATTAGTCAATTATAAGTATACTCGTAATAATTGCGTGCGCCATTGAGATAATGAATCATAATTAAGAACATAACAGCGCACATTTCTTTGCAGTTTCAAGTTGGAAAAACACCGGCAACCACAAAACAACATCGTTGCGGTGATTTCTGAGCTGGTTTAGCCTCGCGTGTTTGCATTGTCTTGATTGTTGATCTTGACTTGTAATTAATGCTGTCTAATGGAATGCGGTTGTAAATTTTCTACTTGATAAAGCAATCGCAGTTGTAATTGTAGTAAAATTACATAACTATTTTTGATTGCGAGCCAAATTGACCGGCGTAAAGAACCTGATAGGCAAATAAACTGTAGACACCAGACAGTTTAGTGTTATTAGTATTACTTACCTATATACTTACGTACTATCAACTATTGTTCGTACAGATATTTGCTGAACAACAATTAATTAGAATTTAAAATACAGCTTTGTTATTGAGAACCTTTAGCTCGAGTGCCAGAAGCAGCTACAGTCAACAGTAATTCCTAGTAGAAGAAAATAAAGAAAGAATAGATATCCCACAGACAGAATTATTGATAACGAATTATAACTACCGAATCAACAAATATAATAATGATGATGCGATCCCGACCAGGACCGTGGTTATGGCTGTCAGGAAGAAGATCACTATTTCCATTTAAAAACAACGAGAGATTGGAGCAATCAAGATCTTTACTACTTTCATCATCGTCATTATCGTTACCATTCAAAGAAATAAATTCAAATCCAAGACAATGGCATACAAAAGTTTTATCATTATCTTCATATAGATACAATTCAACGAGTTGTAGTAATAATAATCATAATTACAACTCTAATCTTCATGAGAACGATAAGGGAGGAAATGCTAAATGTATTGAGGAGTCAATTGATAGTGTGGCCCACGGTGGTAGTATTACGATTACGAGGAAGGGGAATATTATTTACACCTCCACTTTGCCTAATAATCTTCCAGAGAGAACGCGATTAAGCACAGAAAATTTTCCGTATTCACATTCTTCTAGATCTCGGGGTTTTTCCTTTGTGTTGAAACTTGAGGGTGTGAGTTTAAATGGCTTGCTGAGCAATTACAAGTACAACACTAGTTACTACTACCCCAGTTGTCGCTGGTTGTCAACAACAACGCGAACAACCTCATCCTCATCTTCATCACCATTATCTCAAACTAAAACCACCCCGACAAAATCCACTGGTTCTGGTTCTGGGAACAATAGTAGTAGGAATATCACTAGTAGTAGTACAAATAGGAATAGAGATAATGTGGTTGGTATAAAGACAAATAAGAGATTGGAACTTAATGAGAATTTTGGTGGTGATCACGGTGGTCGTGGAAATAGTAATACCGACCCAGAGGAGCCTTTGGCCATGGCTACAAGGAGCGAATTGAAGCCGGCAGGTGTGCAGCATAATTGGGATTTGAGGACCTACACGCCGAAGAATATCGCAGACAACTCTCAGGATGTCATCTCCCAACTCAAGAAATACTTTGATACTGCAGCTAATGCCGAACAACTCAGTTTCGACACTGTGCTTAAGGTAAGCTTGCACTGCAACAAATTAATTTCTTTGTCGGTTTGGGTGCAGTTTACGAACACCTTTATCGGGCATCTTTGATTTGTCTGTTGTATTTGAACCTATGTAACATGGTTTAGACCCGAAAGACATTTTTTACAAGCTTCAGTGTGTTGTGTGTAAATATTTTATTCACATACATATTACATGTATTATTAATATTATGTGTTCCCTATATACCCTAATTGTATCGTCGTTGAAGGTGCGAAACATACAATCCTCTGAAATTTTCCACAGCATTACTAAAAAAACATTTAGGTAGTTTAAGCCTCCAACGACGATATAAATAATGCATATTATGGAATTAGGCGCCGTATTTCTCATGCCTCAGTGATTTGTTCATTACTAAAAAAAATATGTTACTTATTGTATAATCCATGTATGTATAAACATTGTTTTTATAAATTACCTGTTTGCTCATTGATTTCTGAAGCCATTGCTGGAGGCTCATCGCTACAGTTTCACAAACGGAGCTGTGGTCACTTTCCCCCGACATGTGGCCGAGTCACCAGAAATTCGTGACGCTGCAACCCAAGCTACGAAGGTGTTGGACGAGTCCAGTGTCGAGATGAGCATGAGGAAGGATGTGTTTGACAAGTTAGTGGAGTACAAGGAGAATTTCAGTGCTGCTGATAATTTGAGTCCCGAATATCAGAGGTGTCTAGATCGACTCATTCACACCGGACGTCGGAATGGTTGGGCTTTCACTATTTTCAAAACTTATTACCAATTAGTAGTTATCCTATAATCATTCAGGTAATATTCGAATTTCAAATGGTAGATATTATTCAGTAAATACAGTAATATTTATTTTAAACATTAAGGCTACTTAAATTCCGTTTAAATACCTACCAGTTCAGCAGATTAGCAAAATCTAAATTATAAAATTATTTTCAAAACATATTCGACGAATCTTACAAACAGTAAATTATTTCCGAAAATTGATTTTAATTTTTTTTGAATTGTTCGTTTGTAGGACTGCACCTGAGTGAAGATGTTCGAGAGAAGGTGAAGGAGATCAAGAAGCAAATGAGTCAATTAACGCTTCAGTTTTCTCGCAATTTGGGTGAAGAAAACACAGAGCTCCTCTTTTCCAACGAGGAATTGGAAGGAATGCCCACTACATTTTTGGAAGGACTGGAAAAGGTTTTCAAATAAAATTATGTTGTAATTAGTAATTATACTGTAATATGTATAACCAACAATTATTATAGTTGTTTTTCGAAATCCTGTGTTTATATAATTAATGACTTTGTTTTAATTTTACCCCCAGGATGCAGAAACGGGCAAATTTAAGGTATCGCTCAAGTATCCACATTTTTTCCCTGTGACGCGTAAATGTCGTGTACCTGCCACCAGGAAGAAATTAGAAATCGCCTATCAGTCCAAGTGCATGGAAGAGAATACAAAACTTTTGGAGGAAGTTCTGGAACTACGACAACGGGAAGCTGAGCTTCTTGGCTACGCTAATCATGCTGCATATGCTCAGGTCAATGATTCTGCGGATTTACGTTACTTATTGTGTAAAAAATATTAATCGCGTGAGCCTTTAAAGTAATTTTCATGTATCTACATTTAAACAGGATATGCAAATGGCGAAAAATCCGGACAATGTCAAAGTTTTTTTGTCTGATTTGGCCTTGAAACTACAACCATTGTGGAAAGCGGAAAAGGAGGATATGCTGGAATTGAAAAAGCGCGAAGTAGGCAGTATACATGTCGTCGTCGAAGAGACAACCCATGTTATATGCAATTTTTCTCAAATGCAAATCAGGTTATATATTTGCCCTAAAAGCGAACCGTATTATACGCGCCGATTTTTCCTAATTTTGAGCCTACTTGATCAATTCTTTGAATAATGGATTTGTTATTTAACTTATACAAAGTAATTAGTCAACGTGATGCTGCATTTGTTAATAATAGTAGTCAACGCGTTCCAAGTTTGTTGATTTTTTTTTGTTCGATATAAGTAATTACCAGTCTCCGGTTGTTTGTGCCACTATCTTAGGTGTTATCTACCTCGATTCCCCTTCCCTACCCCATTGTTTCGCCTCTGTACCTCACAACTCCTCTATGAGACAGCCTTCGGTTTTCTCTGCCTCACCGTCGTATTACTATTGAGGTAGAGAATATCAAAGTAGTGAGGTATTGAAGACTGGGATGGAGAGTAGAGAGGGATATTGAGGCCGAACCATAGACAAGTACCCCAATTTTATTCTATTTTCCAATTTATTCCACTCAAATGTCGTTTACCTTGGTTTGTGTTTGGGGGAAAAAGCACATATGACGTATGCTACGCATTTGAGGAAAATTGTGCATAGACATGGTTTTCCCCTTCAGCAAAGACACACGATTACCGACATACTTACTTAATTTGTCATGATACATAATTATACTTCATTCAATAAATATGTATTTAGTAGCTAGTTAGTTACAGCATGAGTTAATGGTTCGAAATTGAGTACCTAATTTACTCTGATCTTGTGATAATTTCTGTAATCAGTGTGAGAAGTACGGCTATGAGTACAACGGCAAGTTAGAAATGTGGGATTTCCGGTACTACATGTGTCTTATTGAGGAGGAGAAGTATGCAGTGGACCAACAACTGCTAATGGCCTATTTCCCATTGGAACATGTAACGCGAGGAATGCTGGAAATTTACGAAGAATTACTCTCCCTTAAATTTACTTACATGCCCGATGCTCAGAAGTGGCATGATGACGTTCGGGCTGTACGTAAAACCTATTTCTTTTGGTCGTAAATGTAAATGAAAGCTGATTATAAAGGAATCAGTGTTACAGTCCAGTCTTTAGAATAGATGTTATATCAGCTTCATTCTTTGACTAGGTTGCATCACTGTTATTAAACATAATTGTTGTATTGTTCCCTAGTATGAAGTGGTAGATGTAAATACGTCTGAAGTTCTGGGTTACTTTTATTTGGATTTATTCCCAAGGGATGGCAAATTTGGACATGCTTGTTGTGTTCCTTTGCAACCGGGTTGTTTAGACGATAAAGGAGTCAAGCAACCCGCTGTAAGTGTTATGCTGACGAATTTCACTCGACCTAAAAACAATAAACCTTCCTTGCTGGATCACAAAGAAGTAATTTGATTTGATATAATAAAGTTTTCTCTCTCACTATTCTATATACTCAGTAAGTATGATGAACTAAGATTGTAGGTTATCAATTGTGTTCGCTTTCTATTATTCAAAGGTAGAAACGTATTTTCACGAATTCGGTCATTTAATGCATACGATCTGCAGTCGTGCAAAATCTGCCCTGCTCTTTGGTACTCGAGTGGAAACTGATTTCCTCGAAGCTCCGAGTCAGATGTTAGAGAACTGGGTGTGGGAAAAGCAACCGCTGCGTAAAATGTCACTTCATTATGAGGTTTGGTAAATTTATTGTTAAAATTCTTCAAAATCGGTTTGTTATTATTTTTTATACGTTGGTATATTTTAAAATTTAATGTCGATGGATTTAGTTAAAAACACAGCTTCCGGACGACATAATTGACAAGTTAACTGCGAGTCAGTTGGCAAATGCCGGTGGATTTAATTTGAGACAAATTGTTCTGGCCACTTTCGACCAGCGTGTTCATTTGCAGGGACGATGTGATACGCAAGCATTATACGCTCAGATTTTGTTTGTAAGCAAAGTTAAAAAACAGTGCGCTATTAAAACTCGTATAAAGTATTCGAGATTAACTTAAATGATAATGACGACGATGTGCTTTACTACAATGATTTCAGGAGATTATGGGACTTGAAGCTATTCCTGATACCAATATGCCAGCAAACTTTAATCATCTATGTATTGGCTACAGTGGTAGATACTACAGTTATTTGGTAAGTTACAGTCAAATCAAAAGTATATGGCGCTTGCATAAAAGAAATAAGTCTATTTGTCTCGAAAAAACAATATATGCATGCTTTAATATGCGTTTATATTTTTATTTGCTTTTTGGTTTGATGCTTGTAGTGGAGTGAAGTTTTTAGCATGGACATGTACAAGACGGTGTTCAAGGCGAAAGGAATTTTTAATGCTGAAACGGGTTTGTTGTACCGGAGATGCATTCTTGAACCTGGTGGTTCCGTCGATGCTATGGACATGCTGAAGACATTTTTGGGTCGTGAGCCTAATAATGTTGCCTTCCTTGAGAGTAAAGGACTCACTCCTGATCCTGGTGCTGGAGTAAGTGTTGATTCCTAAATAACGAGCAGCGGCCCGCGATCAAATTGCACAATTAATCTAAGTAGGTTCACCTCAGACATGTAGAGTCTCCATTCTTCTTAAACGCATTTTGGAGATCCGAATTCAAAGATTAAGATCAAGATCATTATCATTAGTAATCATGATGTAATTAAGCAAACAATGATTTAAAAATTAGTCAATAGTCAATCACCTATAATTATGTGTTACTAGTTGTCATTGTTATTACACACCACACTTGTCTTCTGGAAACAAGAATGGAAATTGCAATAATCAAGTGCTGAAATCGTTCTAGAAAAGGTGACCACATAATTGCCTAATTGTGGTTTATATAATGAACTTTAAATACAATTACGAAATAATTAGCATGTATTATAGTAGTTGGCGAAAAGCACGCGGTTGAATGTCAGCAGTGCGATTCCGCGAGAGTACGATACGTGCAATCAAAATCTAACGCAATACATAGAGCGAAATGAAATATAATTACTATGAAGATTTAAGAAACATCAAACCAACATACATAGGAATAAAGGTAGAATGGACTACATCGTTGTATGCATGCATGTAATTTGTATTAGTACATAATTGTAATAATGCGTAATAAAATGAATGGGAATGATTAATGTACATCACGATATGTATGCATGTCATTTGTATTAGTAATTAGACTTACGTATGCATAATAAAATGAACAAGAATAAATTATGCGTATAATGATAGAATTCCAGAATAGAATTATTACTCATAACATTAATACTAATGATAAACTCACAGTAAATAAACAAGCTGGTTGATTAGCAGCATTTAACAATAGATACCTACTCTGTATCTTTTCTTTTTTACCTTCATGTTTTGTTAATTATAATTATACATAGCTGATGTCCGTTATCACGCAGTGTGTCACTGTACTGTTATTATATAGCTGTCTCAAATCCCAGGATTTATTGCTGTTATTTTTGTTGATAGCGGAAATATACGATTAGGATATAATTTTAGAAGTATGTACAAATAAAGCACAACAAAATAGTAGAGAAAATAAAGTGCTTCATTGTGGAATTATTTCGTACCACGAAATTCTACGATTTCAAATGTTGTTTTCTTTCTATAAAATAAGTATAGTTTTGCATTTATAAGGCATCACGTTATCACGTTAGAAATAATATTAATTTTACCTTCACCTACAGCTAGAATACTTGAAAGTTGGAAGGTTTAAATTTGAATTGATTTCCTACAAGTTGACAATTTGTCACGCTGTTTTTAATTCAGCCGTAGAGTAATCTAGCGCAATAAAGCTGATGAGTGGGTAGGGTTACCAAATTTGTAAATTTCCAAACCAGGAGATTTTAGGAATATTTTTTTCAACTATATGTAAACGTGGATAAGTTGTACAAGTTTCTTTCAAAATACCTAGATGTTTTTCGTCTATTACAAAGCAAGAATTGCAGTGAAATCAGAATTTAAACATCGTCTTTTAAGAAGCAAAGTGGGGCACATCCATTTGTTTTGTTTATGCTGGATATGCCCCACTTTGCCTTTAAGAACTTATGGATTTGCATCGCTTTGCCTTTACTCAGCATTGGAAATGCCCCACTTTGCTTCTTAAACGGCGATATATAGCAAGTATGCTTGCACCGGTATATATAAATCAGCAAACTAAATCCACTCTTCTTACTTTTCACTTCTTTTGGCTACTTTCTAATACAAAATCATACTTTTTAGATGATCTAGCAGATTGTAATCATTTCTTGTAAAAAAGAGAACAGAAACACTAAACAGTGAAGATTGTTTTGCATTTTCATAACTGAATTGACAATGGTAAAATTCTAATTTGTGCATTCAAAACGTACCAAATTTATCCTGAAATGCTGAGATTTGGATTGCTTAATTCGGATTAAAACGTCCAAAATGCCCTGGTTCAAAATGATCAACATTTTGAGCATTTGGGGGGTTTTCATTATAGACATTTTGCCCAAAAAACTCCTTTGAAAATGCTCAAAATGCCTAATTTCAAAATGTTTGCCCGATTTGAATTTGCCATCCCTACTTTTAACTAAAAATGACCACTCTGTGGTCCATTCCGACTTAAACACATTACTATATTTTGGCATTATAAAAACCGTTGTCCCAGTCCAAAGAAGTTTAAGTTGTTGGTATATAAGAGCTAGACAGAAAAGCACACAAAAAACCGGTGTAGTGCATTTGGTAAAAGGTGGACTAGAACTACAGATGGATGAATTGATTTTCGCATTTTGGTTATTATTTTGTCCCTGAATGTTTCTACAAATCTGTGTTATTAATTTGTATCCCAAATCAGGACATTTCGTCTCTTGGTTAACCTCTTACCAGGAGCCAGGAGTTCGAGTCTAAAACCAGGACTCTCCTGGTGAAATCAGGAGATTTGGTAACCCTATGAGTGGGCAAATATTGAAACTAGAATTTTGCAACAATTATGTTTATCGTAGGCACGAAACAACATATTTCTTGAAGTACACCTATACTGACGGAACTGGGATGAAATGGTAATTATGTGGCTTATTTTAATCATTTACCATTGTTTTGATGATTTGTTTTGTTTTCATTAACTATTATTTACGGAATTGATAAAAAACGCTATGTTTGCATAGTAAACACGTACGCATTAATATGCCAGTAATACCACAATTTTCGCTATCACACCTATTGCCGTCGTTGTAAACGTCATAACGTTAATAATTAAGTAGGTACTGCAAATGACTAACGATAACGAACGGTGTAGTATAATGTATAATGCTAGTATAGAAATAATCGACGGAAAATAATAGTCATACATAATTAAAACTATATCACACTGTTGCCTATACTGCCTACAACAATGTTGGAAATTATGCCAGTAGAATTGCCAATATGACACAGTAAAATACAAACATTTTTTAAGCACTAATACACTCAACCATTACGGGATAACAACTATGAAGGTATTTTGAAAAGACTGGAATTGCATTCCATGCTAATTCAGTGTAAATAGTTTGTTTTGTTTGTTTGTTTGTGCTTCATGGTTGTGTCTCAGAATCACTCAACACAAATACAGGCAAATTAGAGTTACAAGTAATGTTTTTCAGTGATGGACACGAATGTCCTTACGATGAAATAAGTTTGATCAATTAAATACAAGTCCAAGAAAATAGCAACTTGCGATTGCGATGTATAGACAGTTTAAGGTTAAGGAGGATTGTAAAACTGAATAAATGATCTTTTCCACTGCTAACAATTACATCATTGTGCTCGGACTTAAACACATTGACAGAGCCTTTGAAATTCCTTAATGACGGAGGTAGTTTATTCCATAATTCTACAAATCGATAGTATTTGTTTTTAAATAATAGTATAAATATGATTATGAATGACTAACTAGTAAGACAAACGATGTCAATGTCAACCAATCATCAGCTAATTTGGGACCCTGATTGGATTGTACCCCATCCGATGAGCCTTTCAACCTCAACAGAATTACAATTACAAATCGTCGGAAGAGGCCACTGAATACAAGTGTGGGCCGGCTGTCTCATAGGAACGATATTGGCGGACCCGCTGGAGGCTGGATATGTTTTGCAGGAGAAGTCTAGTGTGAAACAAGCTCTCCATACTCGCAATATTTAACTAACAACCCAACAAACCTTATGTTCTTTAAAAAACAGTAACCTCAATAATACGTATTTCAATTATGTTCTCCTCACTAAACACAAAATGTTTGGTGGCATGGCGGTAGCTTCTGGTTTCCATATTTGGTTAAGAAGACAATGATTATTAGCTGCTCTGTTGCTCGCAGCGCCACCCTACCGAGACGCCGACAATTCAGCTCCAGCACAGCTACCTTGCGTGCTGCTGTTCGTTGTTCATTTTTGAAAAACAGAATATTCATTTATTCATGGATGAAAACGAAAACACTGTTTTCCCTATTTTTCCTATGAAAACCGATTCTTTGCGAAACATCATAGTCGCAATACAATGTAATTACGTACTTGAGTACTTACATGCGCTTGGAAGTACATTTTCACTTGCATCAGTTACTGCTGACATGACAGACTCTGTCGTTCAATTTTTGCAGGAATTTAAGCGGACCGACCTGCCCTTGAAAATTGCACCATAAAACTGATAACAACAACTCTATCCAACACAACGTAATCACAAATACAATTGCATTCATTTCATAGGTATTAGAGATGTCGGTAACAAAAAGGTAATAGGGGTATCTATCGTAACAACCGTAATCGTAATCGTAACAAGAAACTCGGTAAAATTTCAAACTATGGTCAACCGAAAATCCTGTTTTGCTTTCTTCCGGTATCTCTATTAAAATGGAAAGGCAATAGTGATCACTAACTATTGATTTTTACAGTAGATCCTATTACACAGCATTTTACAGGAGAACCGATTAATTTTAATTGGGGTATCTATTATACATTATTAGGTAACAGGATATTCTATTATGTATTAGAAGTTTCCATTACTTTCAATAGATATTCCATTAACTTTAATCGACGTTTCCATTGATTTTAACAAGGCAAACTGTAACTCAGATCAATAGTTTTCACTATTAATTTTAATGGGGAACTCGGTAAATTATTAACAGAAAAAACTACTGAAATGTTTAATATTTTTCGCCATGGATGTTTTTTTCTGATATTAATAGTGATGTCTATTACAAAATAATAGAAATCCCGTTGATGTTCGTCAATTTTTTTTAGCGTGTATATAGTATGTACGACCTACATGTAATATAATACCTGATTCCTGAATAAGCAAAAACTGAAAAGGCAAAACGGAAAGAAAATTAAGGTAAGCGTACTAATATGTATTTTGAATGCTGCCACCTAGGTGCACCTTTCCAAGGGAATCTACTTATCTAGTGAATACAACTCCAGCATTGGTTGTTTTTGGTGATTTTGGTTACCCTTAATATAGTGTGTTTTATAATACATTATTAATTGGTTGGGTTTGTAATAATAATAATTATTACTAATATTAATTACTATTACTAATACAAACAAACAAACTTCAGCCTTTAACACTACAAATTAGGTTGCTACATACGTACTGTACGCATTTGCTTACTACTTAACCACTGTCACTACCAGTACCAGATTCACACCAGACTGACTTGCTAAGATTTATTATACTGCAATATATGACCTAAGACTAAATTCTAAGTCAGATTTCATGTAATGAGATGAAATGTAGTGAGGTCTGAAACAGAAATTTCGAAGTTTAATTAATTCACAATTTTTAGTACTTTATTTGTTGCATGTATGCCAAGGCTGATTATAAAGAAAAAATAGTATTTATAAAGCTTCTCAATCTGTTGAAAATAACATGGAATAAGATAGAAAACATTTAACCGCTATTAAAAAGGCTATTTAGTAGGTACTAGTCAGCATTGTTATTTATTTGGAAAGGTCGTAAGTCAAACGAAAGAAATACGGACTTGGTGGGATATCGTAAGGGAACCATGATGTTCGACCCAGTAATCGCCTTGGACCACCTACAATATCAAATCGTGGTCCGTCAAAATTGTTTCGACGATACGAGTCGTAAATTGCACGGTAGTCTTGAGGAGTGGAGTAATAATGTGAAGATAAGTGGTATGGAAAACGCGGGTAGAAAAATCTCGAACGCCTTGTTGGCTGCACACTGCGGGGCGTTTCAGATTCCCTAATAATACAAGAAAAGTAGTAATTAGGCAAATCATATAAGAAGGCATGGGCTGTATTAATTCTTTAGAAGATTCTTATCGGAGTGGAAGTAGAAGTATATGAAATCATTGAATATTCAAGACTAACTTTTTCCTTAAAGATTCTAACAATCCTGGTATCTTCAGCACATCGTTTAAATAATGGCAAGTTAATCGAATATTTCGAATAGAGTGCAGATCAGTGTAGGCAAAAATGCGAAATAAAATCTCGGGAGGAAGGCTGATCAAACCTCGAAAGTCCAGCATGACGCCATTCATGGCATCTAAACAAAAATTTGCGAAATCACTTTTAAAGCGCCAAGAAAATTGTCTGCCATCGAAATTCCAAGTGTCCATCCATTCGTCAGGTGTCAGTCTTAAAGTTTCTAAGTCAGCTGCGATCACGTCTGCGTGGTCGAGGACTTTTATGTTCGGTCTCGCTCTCAATTCTACTTCTTTTACTAGTTGGAATGGCTTTAATCCAATAGTAGAAGCACCAGGGAAGTTGCCTAGGTACCACAAAAATGTAATCGGTAACTAATTACAATTTCCATTCACAATTCTGAATCGTCCAGAAGATTCAAATACATCATAATTCAAATATCATTAGTGTCTTACAAAAAATCTGCGTTTTAGATCCTTTCGGAATTAGTATGATACTGCACGGAGGCGACAGTTGGTAATTACATGTGTCATTAATATTCACATTCAATTCTTCAGATTTAGCTTTGGGATCAACATCCATCGCCACTTCTTCCATGATGATTTTTTTCTCTGTGGCAGTGTCACCAGATTTGTCAATATCAATATCTGTGGCATTGAAATTGACAACTTGGTATGTCCATGCAAATACAGAGGCCGTGGAGTTATAACCAGATGAATTAACTTGCTTTCCAAACTGATGTATTCTTTCCGCATCGGACATTTTACATATGTCTAACGGAGACGCATTTGAGTTTTCGGGAACAAACCCTACTTCAATCAGCGCCGCGTGACATAATAGTGCTGTAACTTCTGTAATCGTGATTTTTCTTTCTACTGTAGCAGCCAACGGGGATGGAACTCCTGTCGGATTCCTCATTAGTTCTTGAAGATTTGGTGGCCATGGGCGCCCAGGAGTTATATCGTTTAGTCGGAGTCGAAACGGTTCACCGGGATATCCTGCTGTAGAGAAAAAAGAGATTTTAATAAAACGTAGACATTACAAACACTGAACACTAAGAAATTATTAGGGTGTAAAGGAACCAAATCTACGTCAATCCTTGTCGATTCTTTTTACCGGTACGTTGAAAATGACCATTGACAAACTGACATTGTCATTAAGTTTACACCTCTCACATTGTGAATTACCTTCTTCCATCGGTACAGCATTATTTTCCATCGAATCATTAGTCGACTCCCATGACATGTCAAATTGAAATTGAATTCAATTGTCAATAAGTAATGCAATTAGGGATGAATCAACTAATCGTAACAGTTATCATATGTCAACAGGATCCGATCACTACACCATCCACCGAGCGTGTCAACAAAGACAAGAGAGGTCGTAGTAAATATTGAATGACACTTGCAGCAAAATAAGTGCTTTAAGCAAACAGGTATTCTTCAAAACCTTTATACAGGATTCTACTAAAAATTAAATCGCATTTCGCATACGTTGTGTCATTTGTAGAAATGAAATGAAGGGTATTTTAATACGATTATGTTGCGTATACCTATTCTCACAAACCCACGAATACTGTTTAAATGCTTGCGTCTGAAAAGTAGTCGGCAGTGGATTGGCTGCTAAATGCAAACATTTCCAGCCTTGCGCACCTGGTATTTCTGTCCTCAATGTAGTATGTCATATGTAGTAGATGGTAATGGTATGGTAAAAGCACTGTGGTGACTAGTGGACTGGTGGGTACTATTCCACATTTAATTATTTTTATCTTCATTTCATTCTTCTGGATTTGTATACTACTGTAATCAAGTTATGTCTAGTAGTTACTAGTGACAAGAGTTCGAGAACTGAGTTGGGACTAGGAACAGTTATGGCTAAAACTCTTGCTACCGCGTGCAAAGCAGCGAAGGTAGATATTTAGTAGGTAATTTAAAAGTAGGGTAGATTGAGCTAATTGTGATCAATTTTAACGAAGTCAATGTTTGAGCGATCCCATCACCCATATACAGCACAGTTTCGGAAAGGTGATAACAAAATTAAAAACTGTATACATTTT
>JAAXYX010002010.1:0-19478 GCA_036851915.1 Ptenothrix huangshanensis | reverse complement strand
GAAGTCACACAACAAGTAAATATCATCATGCAGCTGCACTATACTTTGGTATTTTGATTTCTAAAGTGATATGTATGTATGCACTAGCATCGTCATCGTGTACCCCGCCATAACTTGGCCGCTGGGTCGTGAATTCATAGAATTGCAGTAACAGTCAAGATACTTGCCAACTTGGCGTCGCCAATAATTCTCTAATTGTTATGGTAGTTGTTGTTTTCGATGCTTGGATTTATGCCTGCTGCTTAGTTGCCTAGTTTTCTATGCAAATAGGCACTTTTCTCAATGCCGCCTGAGCACCTAACCCGAAATGAAATACAAGGGGTAGGATACATTAAGCTAAAATATATTACATTCCTGAGCTTTGTTATACAAAGGAGTGCAAGGAAATTAATTACCTGGACGACAAGAGGAGATCATGGAAGTTTCAAAAAAATTCAATAAAACGGGTAGAATGCATCGTTACTGTATACAATACGCATACCAAGGCGCATTTTTTCTCTTTATAACACATTCTGTGAGATTTTGAATACCCCTTCTTTTAGTTTCCATTCTTTAGAAAGGTTTGCATGTTCATCACTACATATATTATAGTCGCAACCAATGGGGGACCTTTCTCGGTGTGAAAAAAGAAACTCGTGTACACTATGTACACCTGTACAAATTACGGTGATTAATACGGGTGGATGGCAACCGTTGGTATTAGGGAGTATATGGAATAGCTAAGTTTTTCTCTGGTGGGAGATAAATATGGGAAGCCGTGTGAATATATGGATTTGCATCTGATTAGGTTTCCAGACTACTTCTCTTGGCCGGTGCGAATCCAAATGAGTTGACACAATGGAGAAACGCACCTATGCTCTCTGTGTGTGCTGGTGAAGGACTGGGAGAAATGGTGGCACTTTTATTGGAATTCGGAGCGAGCATCAATGGAGTGGATGAGGATGGCAACTCGGCACTTCACATGGCAGCTGAGAACGGTCAACTAGAAATGGTGCGCCTTCTTGTTCAACAGGGAGCTGTCATCTCCCAAGTCAATCATGATGAGGAATGTGCATTAGTTAAAGCAGCCGTGAGCAATCGATTAACAGTCGTTGCGTTCTTACTGCATCAGAATTGGGATGTTAAGTCACCCAAAGGTCTGACAGTTCAGGAAGCTTCACAACATGCTCTCGTAGCTGCATCCGCTTACGGACACGTAGAGATCGTCGAGCATATCATTCAGGAGATGAATGCACCCATTAATTGTCCAGATACACTGTACGGTGAGAATCCTCTCTGTGTTTCCTGTGCCAACGGACGAGAGAACGTTGTGGAGTTCTTGCTTCAAAATGGAGCCAGCATCAATGCAGTAAATATGCGAGACTGTCCACCGTTAATCCTTGCAGCCAATGGAGGTCATGCTTCGATCGTGAAAAGACTTTTGGATGAAGGGGCACCTGTCAACCGTGTGGACTCTAACAAAAGAACAGCTTTAATTGTAGCAGCCAAGGAAGGACATGTGGACACAGTGAATATCATTTTGGAAGCGAGCGGAGATGTAAATCTGGCAGATAAAGATGGTCTAACAGCACTTTCATGGGCATCTCTTAGAGGACACGCTAGCGTTGTGGAGTCATTACTTAGCTGTGAAGTTGATGTAAATCATGCTGACGTTTCTGGAAGGACTCCCCTTGACCTAGCGTCTCACTGTGGCAGTGAAGAAATTACTCAGGTAATTCCCATTTACTTTCCACTATAAATGTATTTTCTCTCTCCTCTCTATCTGCTTCGTGGCTTGCAATATTCAACACGGTAATCCATTCACATTTTGGTAAACACTGGTAAACAAAATGCACACCTAAGATACCTGAGGCGGAGGCAGTAATGAAAAACGGAGACGGAGAAGAAGGTCAAAATGGATTGATGTAATTATCTACTATGGCTTTTATTTTTTGCTTTCAAGCTTTTACTTGATAGAGGAGCTCTGCTGGAACACGTTGACTTGCAAGGGGCGAGACCACTGGATCGAGCAGTGGGTTGCGGTCATAAAGACGTGGTTCAGCTATTTCTGAAAAGAGGTGCTAAGCTCGGCCCAGCCACATGGACGATGGCTACTGGAAAGCCGAATATCATGTAAGTAAAAGCCGGAAGAGCGTCATTCTTCCCAGTTCCTCAGTTCCTCCTGATGAAATATGAATGGGAAAAGTCCAACGCATATATTATTCACTGATTTGTGCTCCATCTCAATTCCAAGGCATCGTTTGCTATGAATCATATCGTAACATATTGAAAGTTGCAATATTTTATGCTCTTTGTACAGACTGGCTCTTCTAAATAAATTGCTGGAAGATGGGAATGTTCTGTACAGAAAAGGTCAGTTAAAGGATGCAGTTTACCGTTACCAGTATGCTGTGCGGAAGATCCCTGTAAATGAATACGATGAAGATATGCAAACCACTTTTGATGAGATAAAGATGACTTTTATGCTCCAACTGAGTCGTTGCAAAAGGAAGATGAATGTAGGGGAAATCAAATTTTATTTTTCAAAATAATAGCAATGCTTTTAGGAGAAACAATGTTTTCCCATTTACACCTTCGCCCCTTCACCCAGTCACATATTTTGGAAATATTTTTGTTTTCAGGAGGAGGAGGAAGCAATACATCTGGCCACAGAGGTGATCAAGATGCAACCTAACTCATCGAAAGCGTACCAAGTCAGAGCCAAAGCCTACCAGGCCATCAAGTGCGTAAAAGATTTTCCACGTGTGGACATAGATATTTCCCCATTTTCGCCATTTTCATTAGATCCTTTGCATGGAGTAAAAATAAGTTGAACGTGAAGGAAAATAAATAAATGGAAAGTGAATGACGCAGATTGATATAATTAATTTAGAGAGATCACAGAAGCAGTGAACGATGTGAATCGGGCCATGGAGTTCGTAGGACACAATGCAGAGTTGAGACGACAACTTTTTCGACTCAAGGAAGAATTGACTCGGGAGTCTCGGAATGAAACGCGGAACATGTCTCTTCGTTCAGTCAATCCGTCGCTCAATTCTAGTTACAACAAACGGAGTACTCCACAGACTTCAACTCCAACTCCGACGACAACCACGACGGAGTGTCTGTCTTCAAACGATACAGAAAAGTCTCAACTTTTCCACTAACCTTTCCTTTCCCGTATGTACATGTCTTTATTACCACACAAAATTCAACCACTCAGCCTGGACATCTTTCGAAAAGTAATAAGTGGTAAAGGAAGGTATTATGATGGAACTTGGGAATTGTTACAAAAGCTTTCCTCGTATTATTTTCCGCACGAGGAACCAGGAATGAGGCATGGAAAGGTAAGTGAAAACCAAAGCCGGAACGAGAGAAGGTAACCTTGTGTAATACAGAACAGAAATATGACAATCCAATCTAATCAGGCTATCTGCAGTGCATAAATTCATCTCTAATCACGCAACTGAATGTGTACTGAACTCCTGAACTCTCTGCCAATGTCATAGCATCTACTCGTACATACATACATACATACCTATACTAACAATCAGAGCAAGAGGTTTACTTACTCCTCTCTTTCTCTCAAGACCAAAGAAAAAATTATTCCTACATTCTAATCCCCCAAATCAAATTTGATCATCCTTACAATGCATAACCATAACGTGCATCAACTGCAAACCTTTTATATTCAGTAGCTACGCAAATTCCTACTGTAATTACGAGGAAGATGTATTTAAATCATTATACGTAATCATAGGCCCATAGCTTAAGGCATTTTTAATATTAACATCATTAACTTAGGGAATACTTTAGATATATTTGATTAATTAGTTCAAAGGACGTGTACACATACGACACACTGTAGAAACATAAGTACTAGGTTAATTTTAAGAATAGGTAATCACTACATACTTCTCATGGTTACGATGGCAGAATATATAATATAAATATAGGTATGATGTCCGTAATTATTCTTATCCTTTTCCCAAGAGTTGGCATTCTCAAGTTGTACCTTAAAAGTAAAGAAAAACAAATCTTGGTATCCTAATTGAAAAGAAAAAACCTTGACGTTTAAAAAGTACCTTAATTTGTTGTAATCCTTAAGAAATTTTGTTTGCTGACACTTTTAACAGAAAATAAGAATGAGAGTTGGAGAAAAAACATAGAGCACGCAATATGCATGTAATTAATACTAGTATTACTATAATTGATATAATCTAATTACTTACGATACTTGAATTTTTTACTAGTGGTGACAGCACGCAGCCTAAAAATACATTTCCAAATTTTTTTTAATTGTGCCATTCCGAGGTTGGCAAGACAAGACATTTATATTATTATTAATCTTAATATAATTTATAGTAATCATATCTGAGAATAAGATTTGAGTGTAAAAATAATTTTTGTTTTTCTAAAGCTAATTAATTTGTACCCTTCGTCTGAGACAAGAAGGCTTTTGGCATGTAAATTATCTCTATCGAAGGAAATCATATCAGAATGAGGAGAGCATGAGCATGCAGAGGATTCTGTATTATTATACATTTTGTGCTCACTCCAATCATTTGTATCATTTCCTCGTCATCACTCGTTGGTTGTGTACTTGGCCGAAATCCCTCAAAGACTGAATTTATTCTCTCTTGTATCACCGAAAAGTCTGCATAACGCATGTAAAAAAAATAAAACGCTTTTTGAATACAATTTTATTCATGACTACATAAGTAAACAACGAAATAGAGCAGACAAGACGTCAAAATATAATAATGAAATTGTGTATTAATTATTATTATTGAACTATAACACTACTTATAGGTAATAAACTATATGGTAACAACATCCTATCCATTCTAGCTTCAAAAAGATGCATGACTGGTAGATAGTAGAGTAAAAAAATAAAAAGAATGTTGTTCGCTAAGATTGTTACCTTACTGTACTAAAATTCCATTTTATTCTTGCTGATCACTCAGCATACCTACCTACCTACATAAACATTGCATATTGGCTCGAACTGTTATCAGTAATGTTCTATTTATAGTATTAAAAGAAACAAAAAATGTTTTAGATTTGTATCACATTATCTTAACTTAAAATTATTGTAACTTGTGTGCCTGAATCCATGTTTCCTTAAGACAATTTAATCATTATTGATATACATGATATAAATGTATTACTTGACAAGTATTTAAGTAGCGGACAAATTACTTTTGAACATCGTACCATTACATGCGATTTTGAAAATTCTTCCTCACTGTGGGTATGAGCCTCAATGTAAATACGTACGGCAGACTTACGAATCGAAGATATCTTCGATACTCGTTTGATGAACAGTTGACTTTTTGCTTACACGATTAAGTCTTAATGGTCAAATCGAAATAGATATTTAATAGTAACATAGAAATAGCGTGAATGAAAGTTCTTTGTATAGCTTTGACGTTGTCATGTGTGCTGCTACATAAGAAAGCATTGCAGCTTTCATTATTTAAAATTGAATGTAATATTTAGTGGCTAGAAGTGGAAAGACGTGACAGTAGAAGCATGCATTATTAATTGTAAAGTATAATGTATACATCATATTGATTTAAGAAATGGTGACGGAGACTTGTGTATTGAGTTATGAAAACATCTGACATTTAACAAATACATACATATTCATATGATTCTTACTAGCAAGTAATTGCCTCCGAAATACCTGTACACGCAATTTCAGTGTACTTATAGTTTGTACTAATTTGTAGTCTTAATCATTATTGTGTAATTCTAGTAACAACTGCAATTAAACTACTCTGCGAAAATTAATACAAAGCGCAAAAGAAACAAGACTGCTGAATCGATGAGAAATGATTTCGAGAGGATGAAAAATGCATTTTTAGTGTATTAGGAAGTGCAACTCCAGCAAGCAACGGTTCCACAAGAGAAAGCAAAGGGTGCAAGATACAGACATGACCAACTACTATAATAAAAGTATAGCATAGGATGGTATGGTTTGTGCACCATTTAGTCTTGATATTTTAATGAAACAATAATGGTAGTGGGCCGAAAAATCTTAACCGGAAGCTGCAAGAAGTTTATGGGTAATAATGCACGATCGTAAGACCTTCTTGTAGTATCGTGCTAGAAAATGTTATTACTATATAGCGTAAAAATGAAGTGAGTGAGTACCTAGTATAGAGCTTGCGTGTATTACTATTGGAACTGACCAATCTCCTTTCAAGCTTAATTAAACATAGTTGACTGTATTTTCGCTAGTTTTTACAGTAGAATGGATAAACTTGTATTGTTGTAGTTTGTGGGAAGATAGTCGTTAAGCATGTAGATAGTGAGGAAGGACGAATAGTACCGACTATTACTACTACTACTACTATTACAAATTAGACAATCTGATCGTTGGAAGTAAAGAAATACTTTGTATCACCATTCACACTAAAAAAAATTCTATATGACATAGTCGGGTGTAAATGTTAAGCGATCCTCGTTGCCATTGCTCCTATTGTAGGTCTATGCGTGCTCAAATCATTACTACTAGTTGAGCTTATCAATTTATTAATAAAGGGAAGCGTAGTGTATTACGTCTCAAAACTGAAATTCTGTGTCGACCCAATCATCTTAATTATATACAACTGTGGCTATCAATCCATACATAAATAAATAAAATGACTATGGTGGAACTCCAATGTGTTTACATGGCACACAACGACAACCTACAGACAGACCATAAAGTTTATAGCCTGTGTGCTCTCTGGGTGCACTTACAAATATAGGTAGGTATAAATATATAGTTTCGCTTTTACAACCATTTTTTTTCTTGTTTCGCCGTACCAACCCATCATAACATCATAAGCACCACCATCATCACTATTTATCGAACTACGGTAAGTTATGCTTACGAGCTTCCTCTCCCGTCGAATCTCGTGTCACTCTACAATATTATGTTAATGAAGAGTTTTCGCTGAGGTAGGAATTTTACGGACACGGACGACTTACCTACACCTTTGACAATTATTTCTTTATGTGTCGTCAGTCATACTTATAAAATACTAGAAGTATACCGGGAAACATCTGTAGACTAAAGAGTAGTGCTTCTGGATCTCTCCCATACTTCACTGTTTTCATAGCGAATACAAACAAAGATGTCATTCAGAAACTCTCATTCTCTTTGTCATGGGTTTGCCCTGGACTCTGGAAGCGTAATATACTCTGGCCCGAAGAATACAGAATTGAGCCGAAACAGAGCAGACGTTAGACTAATGTAGTTAAGCATCCTCTTTAGCTTTCCATGAACTGATTACGTAGACATGTTCAGGTAAAGACATACATTTGAAAATTTGGATACCGCTGCGATGGAAGTTCAACAGTGCACTTAATACGCATAGGTAAAAAGTGTTTGTGTAACAGTAGTCCCCAGTCCCTAGTAAGGACATGCATATTACACGTGTAGAAGTTAAGTGAGAAAAGGTATTGATTGTTCACAAATTATGAGGTTGCAAGTTGCAGGGAATCGTAAGAGTAACTTAATATTACGGTATGTACTTGTATGTATTTACTAATAAACGAAAGCTCAGAATCGAAGCAAAACCATAAAGATAATATAGAGCTGTAGTTGCAGCGGTATCTCGTACGTTCTAATCAGGCATCACGGCGAACCTTTGGATTTTTAGAATCCGATTCTTGGTGCTGTCGAAACTGAACAGACAGGGATTGAAACCAAATCGAAATTGTCAGGTTCGGGGTAACTCTACGCTCGTTAGTAGCTTCAGACCCACACATTCAGGAGACCAAGACCAATGCAGAAATGGTGCAGCGTAACTCAAACTAACGTTTTCGCACAGCCCATTAAAGTGCAAGCCTCTAAAAGTAAAGGGAGTGAAAGCAGGTAGGTAGGTTGGTTGTGGTGGGGTAAATTCGCGTGGTCGAGTCAGGGTCTACCCCGCCTGTCTCTCACATTCTCCGTTTCTACGCCCCAGTGTGTCGGACTCTTGGCAGAGTATATATGACCAGTGAATTGAACGAGTCAGGTTAGAAGTGCGCTAGGAGCGACGTTTTCCACAATAGTCAAACGTTGTCCCTGACATACCTTCATCTCCCCTGTTTGCTGTCTCATCAGAACCTTCTTCAGACATCCATCCTTACTTACAAACTTGTCAGGGATATTGTTCGAGACAACTCATTAAAAAGTACACAAATTCTCACTGATTCAGATTCTTTACCTGTCGTTTTTCACTCGTTTTTTCTGTCCTTGTATCCGACTCAATCTGAACATTACCAAGCATTTGATCAGCTCTCTAGACCCTAAGTTTTTCCAGCTCCGGTTTTTTGTCCCCTTCAGACGGGATCCAGAAACCTTTCCAAGAAGCTCCTGTCACCACGGAATGCTCAGTTGCTCCACCAGCAGAACATCCTAAAGGTAACTATTACAAATTATCACTTCTATCGCTATTTTCATTTTGCTACCAAAGCAAATTTTCCATTAAAGCTCATCATTCCAGCTTCCAGTTCCAGTTGAGCATTTGTCATTATTGTACTTTTTAGAATTCCCGTTATTTCTATTTTGGTTTGCTTGAATTTTATGGCAACAGCATTTCCGTTTTTAAGATAGTATGTAACAATTATGAGGGTTGTATAATCAAGAGTGAAAGCACTATCCTACTCAAGCAGGTAGGGAGGTAGGAGGAAGATTTATATTCGAAGGCGGTGCAAGAACATTTATTAAAAATTTAAACAAAATTTAATGGTGCCGTGTAGCAGTTTACAACCATTTCGTAGTTTAAATGAAACATTATGGTTTTGTGGGGCACGGAGGGATACTAAGACTCTACTTGTGTTGAGCAAGATGTACATCTACCTACCTTTCACCAACAGCCATGTGTTTTAACTTATATGAGAAACTACTTCGTCATTTTGCTTCCGTTCCTGTTTGTTGTCTTGTCTGTACATACCTAGGTAGGTACATTACATCTGTATTGGTTGTGGTTAGTACGAATCCTTACCACAAAAAGTGCTCGTACTGTAAATGGATCATCTGCACATTTCAAAATCATTTGCACAATGCACAAATGAGTAGATTCTGCAGAGCTTGATTTCTGGAACTTACGTCAGGAAAAGTGAAAAAAGACTAGTTTCCCAGCTTGACATGAACAAAACCACCAAGTCAATTTCACAATACAGGAAACAGCAGGAGGAACAAAGAATGGTTTAAAGATAAAAATGCAAGCTATTTTTAAATGATATATTCAAGGCTTCAGTACAGGAATAGAAAGCTTCCTTTTAGAAAGGAATTGCTTTACCCCAAAAGGAAACTTTTCTTTCATTCATAAGACTGAGTACAACCCTGTGTATCACTAATTCACGGTGGTGTATGCATTACGCTTACGTGAATGCTTATCTCAACGAATATGTTACTACTTGGCTTACATTCTTACATAGCACATTGATTCTGAAATCATCTGTTGGAAATATATTTGAATACAAATGAGTTGCGATTTCGCACATTTTAATTTCATTATAAAACTCGCCCTTTCATTTTGTAGAAAGGATTATTTGATCCATAGAATACGATTCGATGTATAACGATATAACTACATATAGGGGCAAAATCAGACGATGCTCGGTGGAGGCGGAGGCATCTTACTAATTATAAGGTCTAGGCTCATATTGTCATTTTAGGTGCTTAAAATAACGCTGGCGATCCTACATATACCATTAGTTATTCAAAATTAGATTAGGCTTAATTTTTAAAGATTTGCATTTACGTTTTATTGTATGTAAGAGACATTGAGCGTCCTAATCTTCGCTTTTTCACTTCTCTTGAATTATTATTTTCTGGGATCGCAGCGACGGAATTTTGCTTTACCCATAAATGACTTAAAAATTAAAGAGTCCCTTGTTGAAAAGCTCAAAAGCCTAAAACAGAAAAAATTAATTAATAAAGGCCTAGGCATTTCGACGTGTCCAGAATGAAAAAATGTTGGGTATTACCGAAACTTATGCAGATTCATTGGAAAAACCTGCTGTGATTGTCCAATTATCTTATCGATGAGAATGATACAATCAAATCAGCATCAGTTTGATGTGCATCTGGGAGAATGCACATCGAACCTACATATGTAGTACATTGTGCTAAAATAAGTTATCGTTACCTCGAAGGTACGTGTCAGAGTTAGAATATCACGTCCAGCTATCTAATTGTATTGCCCGTATTGTAGCGGATTGTACTTAATTTAGTTTACTTGCGGACAATGTTTCGTGACGTAATCACTTCATAGTTTGTTCGAACAGTACTAAGTTGCCAAGACAATTATTTATTTCTTTAATTCAATACCAAAGCATGATCACTTTTTGTACCGCGGTCGCGTTAAAAGTGACCAAACAATCGTCATGAAATCCCTTCTTTTGTGGGCCTACCAAACCTCCAAATAAGCACATTTGCTAAATACTAACTTATTTTAATCCTTCGGATATCCCTTACTCATATTTTACTCAAGTGTACGCTTAGAGATGACTTATAGATAAGTACAGGATTGTACAGGAATAATATTATCAGTTATAAGTACAATAGTCAAGCTAAATTTTGATGAACTGTTTATTAATCTTTCAACAGCTAGAGAAAACATTTGAACTAAATCTAGTGATATAAAAGACCGCAGCCATGAAATTACCGATAATCATCCGATCCATAATCAATTCTACCTTTCTGTGTGCGACTCTTGCGTCGACATTTTGTCTCGTCCTCTGCTTCGAAAATGAGAGTGAGCGTCCTCACTTATCCTCACTCAGATTCAAGGATAGCCTTGATCATCCACTTTGGCCATCTCTTAACGATAGGATCGCCTTGAAGGAGCTGTATGAGGTTTGCTAATTGCTAACTTTTTTAATTTAGCATTTAATTGATCCTAGCTCTGTCGATCATTGCATGCTCCTCTTTGCACGTATGAGAGGTAATATTCTTGAGAACAAATCAACTACAACTCAATAAACAGCAGGGGGCTGAAACTCAATCATTTTGAAGGTATTTATGATTGTTTATTGTACACGTTTGTCCCAAACAGATGTACAGAGATGCAGAACCCATGTGGAAAAGAGCTCCGGCTGCTGGTTTCTATGGCATGAGAGGGAAAAAAGTTCCTGGACAAAATTTCTTCGGAATGCGAGGTAAAAAGGGTCCATCGGGATTTCTAGGGATGCGGGGGAAGAAGATGGAGCCCAAGGTAGTTGGTCTGGCTGACGATTTGGATACCTTGGAATCTGCTATTATCGGAGACCTATGGGGCTCGAAAGAGTTGCAGCAGTCGCAACAACTTGTTGGTGATAATCTTTTGGTTGACCATACAGATAACAAAAGGGTACCAGCCGATGGCTTTATGGGTTTACGTGGAAAACGGAATACGAACCTCAAGAAAACGTTCACCGCCCCTCCACATTAGTCGAAGCCTCGTATTGTATGACAAATCTCAAGGGTAGAATAACATGTAATTTATGTTGGACTCAGCCTCCTCGAGTATCCGAATATCTCGGCTTCGTCTAACCTATTTTTCCCCAACTTTCTCCTCCTTCTCTTTTATCATCACTAATGACGATACTCATTTGAATTTTTTCCCCACTTTCTCTCGCATACTCTCTCTCATTATTAATCTCAAAATTTGCAATTCCATGAATATTGACTTGCAGCTAAATCATTTAAAACTCTATCATTTGACCGTGGAGACAATGTTTACAACATTCCTAGATCCAGCTTTCTCTAGGCATGCATATAAAAGTAAAATTTACATTAAAGATAAGATATCATTGGTCCTGTGTGCTATAAACAAGTGCATACAACTTTCCCTGAGCAGCTTATAAATTTAACATGATCTCCCTGAGTTAGAGTAGCTTCTGTATATATGCTAAGCAGTAAGCAGTTCATATCCCCTTTTGTTTTGAGGTTTTTTAAAATTCTCCTCTTTTCGCGTACATGTGTATGCTCTTCTTGTTTTTTTATTTCCTTTTTAGTAGCTATCTACATGTAAGTACATCATTGTAGTTATTTAATTAAGTGTATTAATGTACATATGTGGAACTACTGAACAATGAAATGTAACCATTCGTCTTGCTGTGAACTGAAAATGTTAAATGTTAAGATATTTCTTCAATACATTAAGGAAATTAGTTGGAAATTGCGATGTAACTCACTGCACGCACACTATTGGCACTGAGTTTGGAGAACATGACAGTACAGTGCTGTGTATACAAAATTAATCAAATTCGAGAGCATGTATTGACTTACTAGTTAAGCTTTAGCGTAGGTTTCAAATTTG
Organism: Ptenothrix huangshanensis; assembly: GCA_036851915.1. NCBI lineage: Eukaryota > Metazoa > Arthropoda > Collembola > Symphypleona > Dicyrtomidae > Ptenothrix > Ptenothrix huangshanensis. Next base: position 7,212 of record JAAXYX010002010.1, on the reverse strand, counting down.
TAGTACCTAAGTATCATAATTTTAGTTCGGTAATCATGTGAACCAAGATGTCAACATAGCTGTGCTACAGGTTATAAATACTAATGGTGCTGTAGATAATAATTCACTTCATAACTTGTCTCTTTAGCATTGCTTCTCTACGATCTTGTAGTTGACTCCTCTTTGTTCGTAATGTGTACCTATCTGTAGTAATTATATCTCTATGTAATCGAATCTAGTAGAACTACAAATGTAACTTCAAACTTTTATACAACTAAATTATCTAAAATTTCTTTCACGATTGGCTCAATTTCTCAATAGTTTTTAATCATAATCAAACAGCGTTTCTACATTAGCAGAATAATTAGTGAAAAACTATTTTAGTTGGTTAATAATTTTTGATTATATTGATAAACGTATTTGAAAAAGTCTAGAGATAATTCATGTCAGTATTGTCGTTAAATTGTAATAGTGTCCATACCTAGTTATGACTTGTAAATATAGATACTTATAATTACTACAAGAATTTGGAAAACCTTCTTTGAGAGCTCATCAAACGAACCATTGAAAAATGACCTTCGTACAATCACATGTAAAGTTCTCTTGATTGTAAAACTGAGCTAATGTCGAGTCAAATAATAAAAGTGAAACCATATTGAAGGATATGTCACATGCACGCTGCAACTAAAATTCGAGTCGAATTAATTAACTATTGGAACCTGTCCTTATTATTTTTGAAATCCAATAACAGTTACTATCGACGAATATGAGCATACGGCGTTCCATCTGAACTGATTACCAGTGGATACCACTGAACTAGATATAAATGGATTAGTTCTACTTGCATGAACACTGGAGACCGGCTGGAGCCAGGCGCCAAAGCCTTAGTAATATATTACTAAGCTACATGCCTAATTAGTCACAATGTTGTAGCATGAAGCTAGTGAAAACTTTCGCATTTCATGATCTCATGTCTATCATCCATCAAAATTATTTATGTCACCTCAAGTCTACAGAATTTGCAATTCCCTTACCCGGTTTCTTTCCATATGAATGTATTTTCAATACGAAGAATTTCAATGACGAGAAATAGAAGCTCTAAACCAATATACACAGCAACAACATTGTCTGACATGCATTTAATTGAAACACTATGCATGCCAATAAGTAGATACCTATCTTGATATAGGTACATATGTTGGTTGATTTAAGCACCGATTTGTACACGCAAGGGTACATATGTATGTAACCTTAGTATGTACGCCAACATTTCCATATCACTGTCCCAGTTTCCGCCGCCTACTTCAACTGGACTGTAAAAGGATGTTAACAGATAATTCAATAAAGATGTATGGTTTGATCGTAATCTGATAACCACCAGTCTCCAAGTTTCGGTCAGTACAAAAGACTCATTGGTCGGGTAACAATTCATCATTAAAGTTTTATCATCGGGGGAAACTAAAAGGAAATTCGAAGCTTGTACGGTGACCACGACCGCATCAATCGGAAGATCTTTTATAACAGCTACTTCTAAACCTATTATGGTACACACAAACAAGTACCTTTTGATACTGTATGCATCTAAAAAAAGCGTCGTTACTGACGAAATTACAACTTTAGTCTAGAATAATGGCTTAGACCAATTATTCTATTGGCTGTAACAGCATCTTAGTTTCCGCAACTAAACCGGTTTTCCGCAGATTATTTGTTTTATCCATTAGTACTCTATGAGTAACATTTCGATTGTTTAAATAATCAAATATGTTTGTACATAATTCATTAGCACTCTGTCACAATCCTGTTATTCCCACTTCTACACATTCGCTCAAGGCTTAAATCTAGAAATACATACTGAAATAAATTCTTTGTTCTTGCCTCACATCAACAAGTACAATTACATACCAGTCTGAAAGTGAAAGGAGGGAAACCATTTCAATTCTGCGAAAGCAGGATCTTCGAACAAGCTTTGCCTTCTGAACTGATCTACAGCAATTAGCCATTCGATTTAATCTTCCGTCGCATCTGATCTATTTTTATCAGTAATCAGTAATGATCTATAAGAATTTGATTTATTATACCACGTACTTGGAACTTGTAGTGCAATGAATGCAAATATATATGGTCCGGTGGCTGGTCGGTAACTTCCATTGTAATCTACTGTGTAGGATGTAAGAATTGATAACCACATCACTATCTACAATACTTTGCTTGAATTTAGAGTTTTGGCATGTTATACAAATAACTTGTGGAATACTTGGACTCTAATAGATTATCAAGTAACTTCATAGGAATCACAAAAAGAAACAGTAGATAACATTGGATTTGTTTCGCTTTTTCGTGTTTGTCGTGAGGTTACATATTCATATGTATACATTCATGGTTAATAATGGATTCTAAATGTAAAAAGAACACTTTCGAGCACAGTCAAACCAGACGCATCAACTGAATTACTTATACATATTGAGCAAAAAGTCATCCGAACATGGATTAGGCTCCAGATCCTATTTGTAATTATGGTAGATTGCGTATTTTATGCCGCAGAGCTTTTTTCATTGTTAAACTACTTTTAGAGCATAGAGATTTCCTTTGTTGTCATGTCTAATGATATATTCGACATTAATTATGCTTAGTGGACGTTATAAATTCGGAAGGAATGCATGCATTGTCGATTTTTAATGTAGGTAAGCACGAACGAAGTGGAAACCGACTTAAAGTAAAAGGTACTTTAGCTGTCAGCATGACAGGTAATGTGACAACAGTATCATAGCTTTCTATCAAACTCGTACTCCTTTACCAAAGAATAAGCTGTTTACCTAAGAAAACGGTGATTCCATATTCCGCTGTTTTATAAATCACACAAATTATTCATGGTTTAGCAGGAAACCATCTACCAATATTTATTGATTTATAAATCCATCGTTGAGAACTCTTTTACTTCGTCAACAGTAGTTACCTATTTCAATTCAAGGCGTTATATTAATTCGTATATATGTACGTGCATTAGTAAGTTATGCATTTCAATATTCCATATTTGATGACATAATCTTTAATTACCATAATGAACATTTTCCAATCCACCCTGAAAGAGGTACAGTGTGTAAGATACCTGTGGGGATCAACTCCAAAGCATACACTCATTCAATGTAACGCAGTATTCAAACCAATGGAGTAGGAGGCTCTACATACCAACTGTAATGAATGATCAACCGCTATATTTGCAAATATTGTTTGGGCCATATTTTGAAGCACACTGAATAACTGAAGTAACTAATAGCAAGCTAACCAAAAAACCAAAGATTTATCCATCACAGTATAATACATGGAAACCATAACTGCATGTAGGCGTCAAAAAGGTTGTGCTTTAAACGAAAAATACCTACAAGCATTGCGGTTTTATCATTGTCACAAGTTTGCCTTCCAAAATATGCACTATAATGGTTCAACTTGAATTGCAGAGACAGAATGTCCGGAAGCAAATTCATAATGATAGGACTCGGGATTTTAAAATAATCATTGAGCACAACAGAAAGACAAATTCATCCCGCTATTCAACAAAGCCTAAAACTTTATACACATTGGAAAAGAATTATACGTATTATTCCGCTTAATTAACGAGCTGAGCAAGCGACAGAATATGATTTCATAGACCTGTTCGTCGATTTCATCAAACAGTTATCCAGAGACACATCTGTTTTCACCTTTTCAAACAATCAACTAATGGATAATTTAATTGACCGGAATGCATAAGCTAAATGTAGCACACAACGAGGATGACACTGCAGGCACAATAGTTACTTGCTACCAAGCATTTCAATTCCAACGTGAGCGTAATTAATAGATAGGTAGCATAGAGAAAGTCGTACGGCTAATTTGCATAAAGTAATGACGCAAGGTCCTGAATGTATGATCTTGTTGTTGGTGGGCAAATATAGCGAAATGTAACATAGCCAATTTGCAATATCCGATGGATGCGCTAAATAATACACAAAAGAAACCAGATATGAAAAGGAATACGGGGACTGGGAAACGTTAATGGTTCTACATCATGAGAAGAAATCAAATTTAATTCAGCAAGATACATATTTCACCTTAAAATCCGAATGGAAAGTAACCACCTTTGAACAAATCGTAATGCGGTTTTCAATTCAGGTAGCGTAGGTGGTTTATACAAAAACTTAAGTAGGCAATGGTTCCTTTGTACATCTTCATATATGTATACAACTTCTTGCTTGTTCTAATGGGAAGAAGGGAGATGCCTGTCACCCGAACGAAATGCATCAAGCATTCAAGCTGGCGCTCATCAATTATTCAATCCTTAAGAATTGCCCATGATCTCAGAAGCAAAAGATGGATGAGGGAGAAATTCCTCTACTTACATATAAAGGTAACTATCTATTTTCCCTCGGGATCAAGAAGACACATGAAATACTTCCTGCTACCTTCAATGCGATACCCATTACTCCTGATTTTCTACACAAAATCCAGCTAATATTTGAAATTTTAGTTCAAAAGTACAGACTCTTCGCCTTTGACTGTAATCTACATCAATCCAAGCTTGGCTAGCACTTTTATCATTGGCGCTATATCACTGTATTTTAGACCTTTACAATGTAACCTTTGCACGGTTATCAAAAGCAAAGCGTGCTGGCCAAGAGGGTAAGGGTAGTGGAAATTCGTCGAACTTTTGTCAAACAGCTCTGCATACACACACATCCACTATAAGGTACCTACCTACATAATGTATAATGTTAGCGCGTCTACAAAAGGGAATAATTTCCCTCCAGTTTCTTAACTACAGCAAGCACACGTTTCTAAAAACAGCCAACAGGGTCAATTGGTTTGCAAAACAAACCAATTAGGTACATATTGGGAATCAGCGTAAAAATCTCTATGCCATAATTTATAGTAAGCAATGATAACAAAAACCCTAAAATGTTAACAACATTTTCAAATTGTAGGTAAAGTAATCCCTTTTCCATAATTCATAGATTCATCATAGCTTACCTAAGTCGTATTTATCTCTTTTGTAGGCAAGTTAATTCTATGTCATTTGCCAAAAGTATGCATAATAATCAGTTTAGTTCCTTAATCTGTAACAAGATTGGTGCGTGATACACAACTGTTCTAGAGGGGTGCTTTGATTGTATTAGAAAACATTTTTTACTGAACATATCTAAGTCTTTAAACGTGTAGTCATTTGCCATTTTTCAGGTGAAGTCTACAATATGAAAAAATATATTATTAGGCAGAATTTTCAACAAACCTGAGCTTTTGTTAATTATTTACTTCTCTAGCAGCCTACCATCTCACCTATGTGAAATATGTTTTTTTTGCGCGCTCAAATTATTAACACTTCTTCCCACAATAAATGAAAATCAATAGTTTCAAATAAGTAATAAGTACCCTGATATTTAAGTATTACAAATGTGTATTCACCAATGGTGGTGGTGTTAACAAAGCGATTTTTAATATACCTACCTAGGCTAGGCAATATAGATATTCCACTTTTACTTAATTACCGTAAATAGGTGCTCTATTGTTACAGAGTGCGGTCTCCTCCATTTATCGGTCAGCTCTTTCACTCCATTCCGTAATAGAGACCAGAATTCGTTTTGTAATAATGAAGAAGAATTGCCTGCCTTCTATGAGTTCTCTTTACCCCTCGTTGATGAAAAGATCAGTACCTATACACCTATACCTCCTACTAGGCAGCCGCCTTCTATTAGAATTTCTACGGTACCAATATTTTGTGGAGTTTATGTAGTCCAATCCAAGAGTACCATAAAGCTCAATGAGTTAGGTAATGTAATGACCTGGATTAAGGGATGGGTTTTACCGTGGGTGGTACAATTATGGGACAAACTGAAATAATCCTGATATAATTACAATAACATTTAATGTGGCGAATAAAGCATGATGATTTAAAATTTCGCCCCGTTTTCAAATAACATTCTCATTCGTTAGAGTTAGAAACGTTTGTATGCATTTTTTCAACCAAAAATAGCTACCTATTATAACCACTGTCAGCAAGGGGACGTGCTGCTGAATTTGTGATGTAGGTAATTCTTGGTTTTGAAGTTGTACATAATTATATTCCCGACAAACCGTCTGGTATTTAAATCTGTGTGCCATCGCAGTCTGGAAACAAAATAAGTCGATATTTGAACATTAAAAATGGAATAGGAAGTAGACATTATAGACTTAAAAGAAAATTCCTCCAGCAGTGACTTCGAGTCTACAAGTGAAGCACCTGTTTTCAACATTCATGTAGGAATTAAAGGAGGAAGAAAAAAGGCGTTTGGGCCTTTACGGAAGCAGTCAGGATGGTAAAATACAATTACACCTTTTTATGCCAGTTAATGTCAGTTTATACCGGTTAAATATTATTTTTATGCACTATGACTAACTGACGTCTAACCTGTTTAAGTACTGCAATTACACAGATAAAAATGAAGGAAGTCTGCACGCTTGGATTAGTTGTATGTAGGTAATAATATTACGAAGATCATGATCCAAATAAGTAAACAAAGTAAAATAGATAGTAATTAACACGTGCATTAAACACATACCAAGGTATTTACTTTACTCCTTCATTTTAAATTATCTCACATGCAATATAGGTAATATAACTGTGAACTTGACAAAAGAAAAGTGAATGAAGTTTCTTTGCGGAATGTACGTACATGTATGTACATGCAATGCAATTAGCTCTGCTTTTCCAATGTGTGCGTGTGCATTGTTGATGCAGAGTCAACAAAGAAACTATGTAAATTGACGAACGCACACGCACTGAACGACTGAACACTGAACGCAACTTTGTAAGTATATCCGCACAGCTATATCAGCTATTGCTATTGAGATATCTATCGTCGCAGAACTGTATAGCTATGGACACTGACACTGACACTGGACCTTTTGTTTTCGTTTGCATGTGGCAAGTGCGTTTGCTCCGGCTTCCTGCACAAACTACTAGGTATATATACTATTCAAATAAGCTAATCCTAAGTTGGATGAACCACCCACTACATAATTGTTATCTATTTTAGTATGTTAATGCCACTGTGTGTATATAGCGTTCTGTTCACAACTGATGTCTAATAATTGTTATTTAGATAAAAGTTAAAGCATGTTGACAAGGCATGAAAACATCAATGTAGATTCTTGAATCCTCTTAAAATGGCATTCTTCTATCAAAAAAGGTTGATGATCCTTGACTATAATTACACTACTGCT